>JASGCC010001303.1:0-39378 GCA_030067915.1 Hydractinia echinata | reverse complement strand
GAGAGGAGGGGAAATGAGGTTTCACTAAACCTGGCTTACCTTTCTTTTGTATTACATTCGACTATACGAATTTACCGGAGCAATCGCCGTTGGGCGCAACAGGTTTTCGGTGTTGCCGGCCAGAAATATTAAAACCGCTTCCATTCGGGGCACGTCTCCGAATATATTTCAACAACAAATACAGTAATTATTTTTATGAATACACACTACCCAAGTCTTAATGCGGTGCGAGTTTGGATGGAGTTCTGGAAGAGTGTTTATAGGACAAAAAAAAAGATTAAATATTTGTATAAAAGTATTCGCGAGGGGGAAGTAAAATACTGTCAGATTCAGCCGAAACTGATTTTATAAAACCCTTATTTTTTTTTCCACCACTACCAAACCCTATGCGAGGAGCTCTACTGTATTGTTCCTTTTCAAAAATAATTTTCACATTTTTAGATGAGACCGCCGGAATGAAAGCAGTTTAATCGCCGGCAACCGAAAACCCGCCGATTTCCCGTAAAATCCCGTATAGTCGAATTGTATACAAAGAAAGTAAGCAGAGTAAACTCATTTCCCGAACGATTTTTTTAAAATATTTTTCACCACGAAAAACCCGAGACTTGTAGTTTTCCAAAATATTTTAATTTTTGATGAGGACGCCGAATGAAAAGCAGTTTAACGCCGGCAAAACCGCCTTCCGTAAATCCAAGTATAGTCGAATGTATTACAAAGAAAGTAAGCAGGTAGATAAACTCATTTCCCGAACGCATTTTTTAAAATTATTTTTGCCACACTAAAACCCATAGAGACTTGTAGTTTTTCCAAAATATTAATTTGATTGAGACGCGAATGAAAACAGTTTAATCGCCCGGCCAAGCCCGAAACCGCCCCGCGATTTCCCGTTAAATCCCGGGATCGGCCCGAATATAGTCGAATGTATACAAAAGAAAGTAAGCAGGCAGTAAACTCAATTCGCGAACGATTTTGTAAAATTATTTTTTCACCACTAAAACCCATGAGACTTGTAGTTTTTCAAAAATATTTCATTTTTTGATGAGACGCCGAATGAAGGCAGGTTTAATCGCCGGGAAACGGAAAACCCGCGATTTCCCGTAAATCCCGGGCTCGGCCCGTTATAGTCGAATGTATATACAAAGAAAGTACACAGGGAGTAAACTCATTTCCCGAACGATTTTTAAAATTATTTTTCACCACTAAACCCATGAGACTTGTAGTTTTCAAAAATATTTTCATTTTTGATGAGACGCCGAATGAAAGCAGTTTAATCGCCGGCAACCGAAAAACCCGCGATTTCCCGTAAATCCGGGTCGCCCGTATAGTCGAATGTATACAAAGAAAGTAAGCCAGGGAGTAAACTCATTTCCCGAACGATTTTTAAAATTATTTTTTCACCACTAAAACCCATGAGACTTGTAGTTTTCAAAATATTTTCATTTTTGATGAGACGCCGAATGAAAGCAGTTTAATCGCCGGCAACCGAAACCCGCGATTTCCCGTAAATCCCGTATAGTCGAATGTATACAAAGAAAGTAAGCAGGGAGTAAACTCATTTCCCGAACGATTTTTAAAATTATTTTTTCACCACTAAAACCCATGAGACTTGTAGTTTTCAAAAAATATTTTCATTTTTGATGAGACGCCGAATGAAGCAGTTTAATCGCCCGGCAACCGAAAACCCGCGATTTCCCGTAAATCCCGGCTCGGCCCGTATAGTCGAATGTATACAAAGAAAGTAAGCAGGGAGTAAACTCATTTCCGAACGATTTTTAAAATTATTTTTTCACCACTAAAACCCATGAGACTTTGTAGTTTTCAAAAATATTTTCATTTTTGATGAGACGCCGAATGAAAGCAGTTTAATCGCCGGCAACCGAAAACCCGCGATTTCCCGTAAATCCCGTATAGTCGAATGTATACAAAGAAAGTAAGCAGGGAGTAAACTCATTTCCCGAACGATTTTTAAAATTATTTTTTCACCACTAAAACCCATGAGACTTGTAGTTTTCAAAAATATTTTCATTTTTGATGAGACGCCGAATGAAAGCAGTTTAATCGCCGGCAACCGAAAACCCGCGATTTCCCGTAAATCCCGTATAGTCGAATGTATACAAAGAAAGTAAGCAGGGAGTAAACTCATTTCCCGAACGATTTTTAAAATTATTTTTTCACCACTAAAACCCATGAGACTTGTAGTTTTCAAAAATATTTTCATTTTTGATGAGACGCCGAATGAAAGCAGTTTAATCGCCGGCAACCGAAAACCCGCGATTTCCCGTAAATCCCGTATAGTCGAATGTATACAAAGAAAGTAAGCAGGGAGTAAACTCATTTCCCGAACGATTTTTAAAATTATTTTTTCACCACTAAAACCCATGAGACTTGTAGTTTTCAAAAATATTTTCATTTTTGATGAGACGCCGAATGAAACCAGTTTAATCTCCGGAAACCGAAAACCCGCGATTTCCCGTAAATCCCGGGCTCGGCCCGTATAGTGGAATGTATACAAAGAAAGTACGCAGGGAGTAAACTCATTTCCCGAACGATTTTTAAAATTATTTTTTCACCACTAAAACCCATGAGACTTGTAGTTTTCAAAAATATTTTCATTTTTGATGAGACGCCGAATGAAAGCAGTTTAATCGCCGGCAACCGAAAACCCGCGATTTCCCGTAAATCCCGTATAGTCGAATGTATACAAAGAAAGTAAGCAGGGAGTAAACTCATTTCCCGAACGATTTTTAAAATTATTTTTTCACCACTAAAACCCATGAGACTTGTAGTTTTCAAAAATATTTTCATTTTTGATGAGACGCCGAATGAAAGCAGTTTAATCGCCGGCAACCGAAAACCCGCGATTTCCCGTAAATCCCGGACTCGGCCCGTATAGTCGAATGTATACAAAGAAAGTAAGCAGGGAGTAAACTCATTTCCCGAACGATTTTTAAAATTATTTTTTCACCACTAAAACCCATGAGACTTGTAGTTTTCAAAAATATTTTCATTTTTGATGAGACGCCGAATGAAAGCAGTTTAATCGCCGGCAACCGAAAACCCGCGATTTCCCGTAAATCCCGGCTCGGCCCGTATAGTCGAATGTATACAAAGAAAGTAAGCAGGGAGTAAACTCATTTCCCGAACGATTTTTAAAATTATTTTTTCACCACTAAAACCCATGAGACTTGTAGTTTTCAAAAATATTTTCATTTTTGATGAGACGCCGAATGAAAGCAGTTTAATCGCCGGCAACCGAAAACCCGCGATTTCCCGTAAATCCCGGTCGGCCCGTATAGTCGAATGTATACAAAGAAAGTAAGCAGGGAGTAAACTCATTTCCCGAACGATTTTTAAAATTATTTTTTCACCACTAAAACCCATGAGACTTGTAGTTTTCAAAAATATTTTCATTTTTGATGAGACGCCGAATGAAAGCAGTTTAATCGCCGGCAACCGAAAACCCGCGATTTCCCGTAAATCCCGGCTCGGCCCGTATAGTCGAATGTATACAAAGAAAGTAAGCAGGGAGTAAACTCATTTCCCGAACGATTTTTAAAATTATTTTTTCACCACTAAAACCCATGAGACTTGTAGTTTTCAAAAATATTTTCATTTTTGATGAGACGCCGAATGAAAGCAGTTTAATCGCCGGCAACCGAAAACCCGCGATTTCCCGTAAATCCCGGCTCGGCCCGTATAGTCGAATGTATACAAAGAAAGTAAGCAGGGAGTAAACTCATTTCCCGAACGATTTTTAAAATTATTTTTTCACCACTAAAACCCATGAGACTTGTAGTTTTCAAAAATATTTTCATTTTTGATGAGACGCCGAATGAAAGCAGTTTAATCGCCGGCAACCGAAAACCCGCGATTTCCCGTAAATCCCGGCTCGGCCCGTATAGTCGAATGTATACAAAGAAAGTAAGCAGGGAGTAAACTCATTTCCCGAACGATTTTTAAAATTATTTTTTCACCAATAAAACCCATGAGACTTGTAGTTTTAAAAAATATTTTCATTTTTGATGAGACGCCGAATGAAAGCAGTTTAATCGCCGGCAACCGAAAACCCGCGATTTCCCGTAAATCCCGTATAGTCGAATGTATACAAAGAAAGTAAGCAGGGAGTAAACTCATTTCCCGAACGATTTTTAAAATTATTTTTTCACCACTAAAACCCATGAGACTTGTAGTTTTCAAAAATATTTTCATTTTTGATGAGACGCCGAATGAAAGCAGTTTAATCGCCGGCAACCGAAAACCCGCGATTTCCCGTAAATCCCGTATAGTCGAATGTATACAAAGAAAGTAAGCAGGGAGTAAACTCATTTCCCGAACGATTTTTAAAATTATTTTTTCACCACTAAAACCCATGAGACTTGTAGTTTTCAAAAATATTTTCATTTTTGATGAGACGCCGAATGAAAGCAGTTTAATCGCCGGCAACCGAAAACCCGCGATTTCCCGTAAATCCCGGCTCGGCCCGTATAGTCGAATGTATACAAAGAAAGTAAGCAGGGAGTAAACTCATTTCCCGAACGATTTTTAAAATTATTTTTTCACCACTAAAACCCATGAGACTTGTAGTTTTCAAAAATATTTTCATTTTTGATGAGACGCCGAATGAAAGCAGTTTAATCGCCGGCAACCGAAAACCCGCGATTTCCCGTAAATCCCGGCGTATAGTCGAATGTATACAAAGAAAGTAAGCAGGGAGTAAACTCATTTCCCGAACGATTTTTAAAATTATTTTTTCACCACTAAAACCCATGAGACTTGTAGTTTTCAAAAAATATTTTCATTTTTGATGAGACGCCGAATGAAAGCAGTTTAATCGCCGGCAACCGAAAACCCGCGATTTCCCGTAAATCCCGGCTCGGCCCGTATAGTCGAATGTATACAAAGAAAGTAAGCAGGGAGTAAACTCATTTCCCGAACGATTTTTAAAATTATTTTTTCACCACTAAAACCCATGAGACTTGTAGTTTTCAAAAATATTTTCATTTTTGATGAGACGCCGAATGAAAGCAGTTTAATCGCCGGCAACCGAAAACCCGCGATTTCCCGTAAATCCGGCCGTATAGTCGAATGTATACAAAGAAAGTAAGCAGGGAGTAAACTCATTTCCCGAACGATTTTTAAAATTATTTTTTCACCACTAAAACCCATGAGACTTGTAGTTTTCAAAAATATTTTCATTTTTGATGAGACGCCGAATGAAAGCAGTTTAATCGCCGGCAACCGAAAACCCGCGATTTCCCGTAAATCCCGGCTCGGCCCGTATAGTCGAATGTATACAAAGAAAGTAAGCAGGGAGTAAACTCATTTCCCGAACGATTTTTAAAATTATTTTTTCACCACTAAAACCCATGAGACTTGTAGTTTTCAAAAATATTTTCATTTTTGATGAGACGCCGAATGAAAGCAGTTTAATCGCCGGCAACCGAAAACCCGCGATTTCCCGTAAATCCCGTATAGTCGAATGTATACAAAGAAAGTAAGCAGGGAGTAAACTCATTTCCCGAACGATTTTTAAAATTATTTTTTCACCACTAAAACCCATGAGACTTGTAGTTTTCAAAAATATTTTCATTTTTGATGAGACGCCGAATGAAAGCAGTTTAATCGCCGGCAACCGAAAACCCGCGATTTCCCGTAAATCCGGCCGTATAGTCGAATGTATACAAAGAAAGTAAGCAGGGAGTAAACTCATTTCCCGAACGATTTTTAAAATTATTTTTTCACCACTAAAACCCATGAGACTTGTAGTTTTCAAAAATATTTTCATTTTTGATGAGACGCCGAATGAAAGCAGTTTAATCGCCGGCAACCGAAAACCCGCGATTTCCCGTAAATCCCGGCGTATAGTCGAATGTATACAAAGAAAGTAAGCAGGGAGTAAACTCATTTCCCGAACGATTTTTAAAATTATTTTTTCACCACTAAAACCCATGAGACTTGTAGTTTTCAAAAATATTTTCATTTTTGATGAGACGCCGAATGAAAGCAGTTTAATCGCCGGCAACCGAAAACCCGCGATTTCCCGTAAATCCGGGCCCGTATAGTCGAATGTATACAAAGAAAGTAAGCAGGGAGTAAACTCATTTCCCGAACGATTTTTAAAATTATTTTTTCACCACTAAAACCCATGAGACTTGTAGTTTTCAAAAATATTTTCATTTTTGATGAGACGCCGAATGAAAGCAGTTTAATCGCCGGCAACCGAAAACCCGCGATTTCCCGTAAATCCCGGTATAGTCGAATGTATACAAAGAAAGTAAGCAGGGAGTAAACTCATTTCCCGAACGATTTTTAAAATTATTTTTTCACCACTAAAACCCATGAGACTTGTAGTTTTCAAAAATATTTTCATTTTTGATGAGACGCCGAATGAAAGCAGTTTAATCGCCGGCAACCGAAAACCCGCGATTTCCCGTAAATCCCGGTCGCCGTATAGTCGAATGTATACAAAGAAAGTAAGCAGGGAGTAAACTCATTTCCCGAACGATTTTTAAAATTATTTTTTCACCACTAAAACCCATGAGACTTGTAGTTTTCAAAAATATTTTCATTTTTGATGAGACGCCGAATGAAAGCAGTTTAATCGCCGGCAACCGAAAACCCGCGATTTCCCGTAAATCCCGTATAGTCGAATGTATACAAAGAAAGTAAGCAGGGAGTAAACTCATTTCCCGAACGATTTTTAAAATTATTTTTTCACCACTAAAACCCATGAGACTTGTAGTTTTCAAAAATATTTTCATTTTTGATGAGACGCCGAATGAAAGCAGTTTAATCGCCGGCAACCGAAAACCCGCGATTTCCCGTAAATCCGGCCGTATAGTCGAATGTATACAAAGAAAGTAAGCAGGGAGTAAACTCATTTCCCGAACGATTTTTAAAATTATTTTTTCACCACTAAAACCCATGAGACTTGTAGTTTTCAAAAATATTTTCATTTTTGATGAGACGCCGAATGAAAGCAGTTTAATCGCCGGCAACCGAAAACCCGCGATTTCCCGTAAATCCCGTATAGTCGAATGTATACAAAGAAAGTAAGCAGGGAGTAAACTCATTTCCCGAACGATTTTTAAAATTATTTTTTCACCACTAAAACCCATGAGACTTGTAGTTTTCAAAAATATTTTCATTTTTGATGAGACGCCGAATGAAAGCAGTTTAATCGCCGGCAACCGAAAACCCGCGATTTCCCGTAAATCCCGTATAGTCGAATGTATACAAAGAAAGTAAGCAGGGAGTAAACTCATTTCCCGAACGATTTTTAAAATTATTTTTTCACCACTAAAACCCATGAGACTTGTAGTTTTCAAAAATATTTTCATTTTTGATGAGACGCCGAATGAAAGCAGTTTAATCGCCGGCAACCGAAAACCCGCGATTTCCCGTAAATCCCGGTATAGTCGAATGTATACAAAGAAAGTAAGCAGGGAGTAAACTCATTTCCCGAACGATTTTTAAAATTATTTTTTCACCACTAAAACCCATGAGACTTGTAGTTTTCAAAAATATTTTCATTTTTGATGAGACGCCGAATGAAAGCAGTTTAATCGCCGGCAACCGAAAACCCGCGATTTCCCGTAAATCCCGGCTCGGCCCGTATAGTCGAATGTATACAAAGAAAGTAAGCAGGGAGTAAACTCATTTCCCGAACGATTTTTAAAATTATTTTTTCACCACTAAAACCCATGAGACTTGTAGTTTTCAAAAATATTTTCATTTTTGATGAGACGCCGAATGAAAGCAGTTTAATCGCCGGCAACCGAAAACCCGCGATTTCCCGTAAATCCCGCCGTATAGTCGAATGTATACAAAGAAAGTAAGCAGGGAGTAAACTCATTTCCCGAACGATTTTTAAAATTATTTTTTCACCACTAAAACCCATGAGACTTGTAGTTTTCAAAAATATTTTCATTTTTGATGAGACGCCGAATGAAAGCAGTTTAATCGCCGGCAACCGAAAACCCGCGATTTCCCGTAAATCCCGTATAGTCGAATGTATACAAAGAAAGTAAGCAGGGAGTAAACTCATTTCCCGAACGATTTTTAAAATTATTTTTTCACCACTAAAACCCATGAGACTTGTAGTTTTCAAAAATATTTTCATTTTTGATGAGACGCCGAATGAAAGCAGTTTAATCGCCGGCAACCGAAAACCCGCGATTTCCCGTAAATCCGCCGTATAGTCGAATGTATACAAAGAAAGTAAGCAGGGAGTAAACTCATTTCCCGAACGATTTTTAAAATTATTTTTTCACCACTAAAACCCATGAGACTTGTAGTTTTCAAAAATATTTTCATTTTTGATGAGACGCCGAATGAAAGCAGTTTAATCGCCGGCAACCGAAAACCCGCGATTTCCCGTAAATCCGGCCGTATAGTCGAATGTATACAAAGAAAGTAAGCAGGGAGTAAACTCATTTCCCGAACGATTTTTAAAATTATTTTTTCACCACTAAAACCCATGAGACTTGTAGTTTTCAAAAATATTTTCATTTTTGATGAGACGCCGAATGAAAGCAGTTTAATCGCCGGCAACCGAAAACCCGCGATTTCCCGTAAATCCCGGCCGTATAGTCGAATGTATACAAAGAAAGTAAGCAGGGAGTAAACTCATTTCCCGAACGATTTTTAAAATTATTTTTTCACCACTAAAACCCATGAGACTTGTAGTTTTCAAAAATATTTTCATTTTTGATGAGACGCCGAATGAAAGCAGTTTAATCGCCGGCAACCGAAAACCCGCGATTTCCCGTAAATCCCGTATAGTCGAATGTATACAAAGAAAGTAAGCAGGGAGTAAACTCATTTCCCGAACGATTTTTAAAATTATTTTTTCACCACTAAAACCCATGAGACTTGTAGTTTTCAAAAATATTTTCATTTTTGATGAGACGCCGAATGAAAGCAGTTTAATCGCCGGCAACCGAAAACCCGCGATTTCCCGTAAATCCCGTATAGTCGAATGTATACAAAGAAAGTAAGCAGGGAGTAAACTCATTTCCCGAACGATTTTTAAAATTATTTTTTCACCACTAAAACCCATGAGACTTGTAGTTTTCAAAAATATTTTCATTTTTGATGAGACGCCGAATGAAAGCAGTTTAATCGCCGGCAACCGAAAACCCGCGATTTCCCGTAAATCCGGCGGCCGTATAGTCGAATGTATACAAAGAAAGTAAGCAGGGAGTAAACTCATTTCCCGAACGATTTTTAAAATTATTTTTTCACCACTAAAACCCATGAGACTTGTAGTTTTCAAAAATATTTTCATTTTTGATGAGACGCCGAATGAAAGCAGTTTAATCGCCGGCAACCGAAAACCCGCGATTTCCCGTAAATCCCGGCTCGGCCGTATAGTCGAATGTATACAAAGAAAGTAAGCAGGGAGTAAACTCATTTCCCGAACGATTTTTAAAATTATTTTTTCACCACTAAAACCCATGAGACTTGTAGTTTTCAAAAATATTTTCATTTTTGATGAGACGCCGAATGAAAGCAGTTTAATCGCCGGCAACCGAAAACCCGCGATTTCCCGTAAATCCCGGCCGTATAGTCGAATGTATACAAAGAAAGTAAGCAGGGAGTAAACTCATTTCCCGAACGATTTTTAAAATTATTTTTTCACCACTAAAACCCATGAGACTTGTAGTTTTCAAAAATATTTTCATTTTTGATGAGACGCCGAATGAAAGCAGTTTAATCGCCGGCAACCGAAAACCCGCGATTTCCCGTAAATCCGGGCCGTATAGTCGAATGTATACAAAGAAAGTAAGCAGGGAGTAAACTCATTTCCCGAACGATTTTTAAAATTATTTTTTCACCACTAAAACCCATGAGACTTGTAGTTTTCAAAAATATTTTCATTTTTGATGAGACGCCGAATGAAAGCAGTTTAATCGCCGGCAACCGAAAACCCGCGATTTCCCGTAAATCCCGGTATAGTCGAATGTATACAAAGAAAGTAAGCAGGGAGTAAACTCATTTCCCGAACGATTTTTAAAATTATTTTTTCACCACTAAAACCCATGAGACTTGTAGTTTTCAAAAATATTTTCATTTTTGATGAGACGCCGAATGAAAGCAGTTTAATCGCCGGCAACCGAAAACCCGCGATTTCCCGTAAATCCCGGGCCCGTATAGTCGAATGTATACAAAGAAAGTAAGCAGGGAGTAAACTCATTTCCCGAACGATTTTTAAAATTATTTTTTCACCACTAAAACCCATGAGACTTGTAGTTTTCAAAAATATTTTCATTTTTGATGAGACGCCGAATGAAAGCAGTTTAATCGCCGGCAACCGAAAACCCGCGATTTCCCGTAAATCCCGGCTCGGCCCGTATAGTCGAATGTATACAAAGAAAGTAAGCAGGGAGTAAACTCATTTCCCGAACGATTTTTAAAATTATTTTTTCACCACTAAAACCCATGAGACTTGTAGTTTTCAAAAATATTTTCATTTTTGATGAGACGCCGAATGAAAGCAGTTTAATCGCCGGCAACCGAAAACCCGCGATTTCCCGTAAATCCCGGTATAGTCGAATGTATACAAAGAAAGTAAGCAGGGAGTAAACTCATTTCCCGAACGATTTTTTAAAATTATTTTTTCACCACTAAAACCCATGAGACTTGTAGTTTTCAAAAATATTTTCATTTTTGATGAGACGCCGAATGAAAGCAGTTTAATCGCCGGCAACCGAAAACCCGCGATTTCCCGTAAATCCCGGGCCGTATAGTCGAATGTATACAAAGAAAGTAAGCAGGGAGTAAACTCATTTCCCGAACGATTTTTAAAATTATTTTTTCACCACTAAAACCCATGAGACTTGTAGTTTTCAAAAATATTTTCATTTTTGATGAGACGCCGAATGAAAGCAGTTTAATCGCCGGCAACCGAAAACCCGCGATTTCCCGTAAATCCCGGGCCGTATAGTCGAATGTATACAAAGAAAGTAAGCAGGGAGTAAACTCATTTCCCGAACGATTTTTAAAATTATTTTTTCACCACTAAAACCCATGAGACTTGTAGTTTTCAAAAATATTTTCATTTTTGATGAGACGCCGAATGAAAGCAGTTTAATCGCCGGCAACCGAAAACCCGCGATTTCCCGTAAATCCGGCCGTATAGTCGAATGTATACAAAGAAAGTAAGCAGGGAGTAAACTCATTTCCCGAACGATTTTTAAAATTATTTTTTCACCACTAAAACCCATGAGACTTGTAGTTTTCAAAAATATTTTCATTTTTGATGAGACGCCGAATGAAAGCAGTTTAATCGCCGGCAACCGAAAACCCGCGATTTCCCGTAAATCCGTCGCCGTATAGTCGAATGTATACAAAGAAAGTAAGCAGGGAGTAAACTCATTTCCCGAACGATTTTTAAAATTATTTTTTCACCACTAAAACCCATGAGACTTGTAGTTTTCAAAAATATTTTCATTTTTGATGAGACGCCGAATGAAAGCAGTTTAATCGCCGGCAACCGAAAACCCGCGATTTCCCGTAAATCCCGTATAGTCGAATGTATACAAAGAAAGTAAGCAGGGAGTAAACTCATTTCCCGAACGATTTTTAAAATTATTTTTTCACCACTAAAACCCATGAGACTTGTAGTTTTCAAAAATATTTTCATTTTTGATGAGACGCCGAATGAAAGCAGTTTAATCGCCGGCAACCGAAAACCCGCGATTTCCCGTAAATCCGGCCGTATAGTCGAATGTATACAAAGAAAGTAAGCAGGGAGTAAACTCATTTCCCGAACGATTTTTAAAATTATTTTTTCACCACTAAAACCCATGAGACTTGTAGTTTTCAAAAATATTTTCATTTTTGATGAGACGCCGAATGAAAGCAGTTTAATCGCCGGCAACCGAAAACCCGCGATTTCCCGTAAATCCCGGATCGGCCGTATAGTCGAATGTATACAAAGAAAGTAAGCAGGGAGTAAACTCATTTCCCGAACGATTTTTAAAATTATTTTTTCACCACTAAAACCCATGAGACTTGTAGTTTTCAAAAATATTTTCATTTTTGATGAGACGCCGAATGAAAGCAGTTTAATCGCCGGCAACCGAAAACCCGCGATTTCCCGTAAATCCCGGCGTATAGTCGAATGTATACAAAGAAAGTAAGCAGGGAGTAAACTCATTTCCCGAACGATTTTTAAAATTATTTTTTCACCACTAAAACCCATGAGACTTGTAGTTTTCAAAAATATTTTCATTTTTGATGAGACGCCGAATGAAAGCAGTTTAATCGCCGGCAACCGAAAACCCGCGATTTCCCGTAAATCCCGGCTCGGCCGTATAGTCGAATGTATACAAAGAAAGTAAGCAGGGAGTAAACTCATTTCCCGAACGATTTTTAAAATTATTTTTTCACCACTAAAACCCATGAGACTTGTAGTTTTCAAAAATATTTTCATTTTTGATGAGACGCCGAATGAAAGCAGTTTAATCGCCGGCAACCGAAAACCCGCGATTTCCCGTAAATCCCGGACTCGGCCCGTATAGTCGAATGTATACAAAGAAAGTACGCAGGGAGTAAACTCATTTCCCGAACGATTTTTAAAATTATTTTTCACCACTAAAACCCATGAGACTTGTAGTTTTCAAAAATATTTTCATTTTTGATGAGACGCCGAATGAAAGCAGTTTAATCGCCGGCAACCGAAAACCCGCGATTTCCCGTAAATCCCGGTATAGTCGAATGTATACAAAGAAAGTAAGCAGGGAGTAAACTCATTTCCCGAACGATTTTTAAAATTATTTTTTCACCACTAAAACCCATGAGACTTGTAGTTTTCAAAAATATTTTCATTTTTGATGAGACGCCGAATGAAAGCAGTTTAATCGCCGGCAACCGAAAACCCGCGATTTCCCGTAAATCCCGTATAGTCGAATGTATACAAAGAAAGTAAGCAGGGAGTAAACTCATTTCCCGAACGATTTTTAAAATTATTTTTTCACCACTAAAACCCATGAGACTTGTAGTTTTCAAAAATATTTTCATTTTTGATGAGACGCCGAATGAAAGCAGTTTAATCGCCGGCAACCGAAAACCCGCGATTTCCCGTAAATCCCGGGCCCGTATAGTCGAATGTATACAAAGAAAGTAAGCAGGGAGTAAACTCATTTCCCGAACGATTTTTAAAATTATTTTTTCACCACTAAAACCCATGAGACTTGTAGTTTTCAAAAATATTTTCATTTTTGATGAGACGCCGAATGGAAGCAGTTTAATCGCCGGCAACCGAAAACCCGCGATTTCCCGTAAATCCGGCTCGGCCGTATAGTCGAATGTATACAAAGAAAGTAAGCAGGGAGTAAACTCATTTCCCGAACGATTTTTAAAATTATTTTTTCACCACTAAAACCCATGAGACTTGTAGTTTTTCAAAATATTTTCATTTTTGATGAGACGCCGAATGAAAGCAGTTTAATCGCCGGCAACCGAAAACCCGCGATTTCCCGTAAATCCCGTATAGTCGAATGTATACAAAGAAAGTAAGCAGGGAGTAAACTCATTTCCCGAACGATTTTTAAAATTATTTTTTCACCACTAAAACCCATGAGACTTGTAGTTTTCAAAAATATTTTCATTTTTGATGAGACGCCGAATGAAAGCAGTTTAATCGCCGGCAACCGAAAACCCGCGATTTCCCGTAAATCCCGGTCGGCCGTATAGTCGAATGTATACAAAGAAAGTAAGCAGGGAGTAAACTCATTTCCCGAACGATTTTTAAAATTATTTTTTCACCACTAAAACCCATGAGACTTGTAGTTTTCAAAAATATTTTCATTTTTGATGAGACGCCGAATGAAAGCAGTTTAATCGCCGGCAACCGAAAACCCGCGATTTCCCGTAAATCGGTCGCCGTATAGTCGAATGTATACAAAGAAAGTAAGCAGGGAGTAAACTCATTTCCCGAACGATTTTTAAAATTATTTTTTCACCACTAAAACCCATGAGACTTGTAGTTTTCAAAAATATTTTCATTTTTGATGAGACGCCGAATGAAAGCAGTTTAATCGCCGGCAACCGAAAACCCGCGATTTCCCGTAAATCCGGTCGGCCCGTATAGTCGAATGTATACAAAGAAAGTAAGCAGGGAGTAAACTCATTTCCCGAACGATTTTTAAAATTATTTTTTCACCACTAAAACCCATGAGACTTGTAGTTTTCAAAAATATTTTCATTTTTGATGAGACGCCGAATGAAAGCAGTTTAATCGCCGGCAACCGAAAACCCGCGATTTCCCGTAAATCCCGGCTCGGCCCGTATAGTCGAATGTATACAAAGAAAGTAACCAGGGAGTAAACTCATTTCCCGAACGATTTTTAAAATTATTTTTTCACCACTAAAACCCATGAGACTTGTAGTTTTCAAAAATATTTTCATTTTTGATGAGACGCCGAATGAAAGCAGTTTAATCGCCGGCAACCGAAAACCCGCGATTTCCCGTAAATCCCGGTATAGTCGAATGTATACAAAGAAAGTAAGCAGGGAGTAAACTCATTTCCCGAACGATTTTTAAAATTATTTTTTCACCACTAAAACCCATGAGACTTGTAGTTTTCAAAAATATTTTCATTTTTGATGAGACGCCGAATGAAAGCAGTTTAATCGCCGGCAACCGAAAACCCGCGATTTCCCGTAAATCCGGGCTCGGCCGTATAGTCGAATGTATACAAAGAAAGTAAGCAGGGAGTAAACTCATTTCCCGAACGATTTTTAAAATTATTTTTTCACCACTAAAACCCATGAGACTTGTAGTTTTCAAAAATATTTTCATTTTTGATGAGACGCCGAATGAAAGCAGTTTAATCGCCGGCAACCGAAAACCCGCGATTTCCCGTAAATCCCGTATAGTCGAATGTATACAAAGAAAGTAAGCAGGGAGTAAACTCATTTCCCGAACGATTTTTAAAATTATTTTTTCACCACTAAAACCCATGAGACTTGTAGTTTTTCAAAAATATTTTCATTTTTGATGAGACGCCGAATGAAAGCAGTTTAATCGCCGGCAACCGAAAACCCGCGATTTCCCGTAAATCCCGGGCGTATAGTCGAATGTATACAAAGAAAGTAAGCAGGGAGTAAACTCATTTCCCGAACGATTTTTAAAATTATTTTTTCACCACTAAAACCCATGAGACTTGTAGTTTTCAAAAATATTTTCATTTTTGATGAGACGGCCGAATGAAAGCAGTTTAATCGCCGGCAACCGAAAACCCGCGATTTCCCGTAAATCCCGGACTCGGCCCGTATAGTCGGAATGTATACAAAGAAAGTAAGCAGGGAGTAAACTCATTCCCGAACGATTTTTAAATTATTTTTTCACCACTAAAACCCATGAGACTTGTAGTTTTCAAAAATATTTTCATTTTTGATGAGACGCCGAATGAAAGCAGTTTAATCGCCGGCAACCGAAAACCCGCGATTTCCCGTAAATCCCGGCTCGGCCCGTATAGTCGAATGTATACAAAGAAAGTAAGCAGGGAGTAAACTCATTTCCCGAAACGATTTTTAAAATTATTTTTTCACCACTAAAACCCATGAGACTTGTAGTTTTCAAAAATTTTTCATTTTTGATGAGACGCCGAATGAAAGCAGTTTAATCGCCGGCAACCGAAAACCCGCGATTCCCGTAAATCCCGGCTCGCCCGTATAGTCGAATGTATACAAAGAAAGTAAGCAGGGAGTAAACTCATTTCCCGAACGATTTTTAAAATTATTTTTTCACCACTAAAACCCATGAGACTTGTAGTTTTCAAAAATATTTTCATTTTTGATGAGACGCCGAATGAAAGCAGTTTAATCGCCGGCAACCGAAAACCCGCGATTTCCCGTAAATCCCGTATAGTCGAATGTATACAAAGAAAGTAAGCAGGGAGTAAACTCATTTCCCGAACGATTTTTAAAATTATTTTTTCACCACTAAAACCCATGAGACTTGTAGTTTTCAAAAATATTTTCATTTTTGATGAGACGCCGAATGAAAGCAGTTTAATCGCCGGCAACCGAAAACCCGCGATTTCCCGTAAATCCGGGATCGGCCCGTATAGTCGAATGTATACAAAGAAAGTAAGCAGGGAGTAAACTCATTTCCCGAACGATTTTTAAAATTATTTTTTCACCACTAAAACCCATGAGACTTGTAGTTTTCAAAAATATTTTCATTTTTGATGAGACGCCGAATGAAAGCAGTTTAATCGCCGGCAACCGAAAACCCGCGATTTCCCGTAAATCCCGGTATAGTCGAATGTATACAAAGAAAGTAAGCCAGGGAGTAAACTCATTTCCCGAACGATTTTTAAAATTATTTTTCACCACTAAAACCCATGAGACTTGTAGTTTTCAAAAATATTTTCATTTTTGATGAGACGCCGAATGAAAGCAGTTTAATCGCCGGCAACCGAAAACCCGCATTTCCCGTAAATCCGGCTCGGCCCGTATAGTCGAATGTATACAAAGAAAGTAAGCAGGGAGTAAACTCATTTCCCGAACGATTTTTTAAAATTATTTTTTCACCACTAAAACCCATGAGACTTGTAGTTTTCAAAAATATTTTCATTTTTGATGAGACGCGAATGAAAGCAGTTTAATCGCCGGCAACCGAAAACCCGCGATTTCCCGTAAATCCCGGATCGGCCCGTATAGTCGAATGTATACAAAGAAAGTAAGCAGGCAGTAAACTCATTTCCCGAACGATTTTTAAAATTATTTTTTCACCACTAAAACCCATGAGACTTGTAGTTTTCAAAAATATTTTCATTTTTGATGAGACGCCGAATGAAAGCAGTTTAATCGCCGGCAACCGAAAACCCGCGATTTCCCGTAAATCCCGGCTCGGCCGTATAGTCGAATGTATACAAAGAAAGTAAGCAGGGAGTAAACTCATTTCCGAACGATTTTTAAAATTATTTTTTCACCACTAAAACCCATGAGACTTGTAGTTTTTCAAAAATATTTTCATTTTTGATGAGACGCCGAATGAAAGCAGTTTAATCGCCGGCAACCGAAAACCCGCGATTTCCCGTAAATCCCGGGTCGGCCCGTATAGTCGAATGTATACAAAGAAAGTAAGCAGGGAGTAAACTCATTTCCGAACGATTTTTAAAATTATTTTTTCACCACTAAAACCCATGAGACTTGTAGTTTTCAAAAATATTTTCATTTTGATGAGACGCCGAATGAAAGCAGTTTAATCGCCGGCAACCGAAAACCCGCGATTTCCCGTAAATCCGGCCGTATAGTCGAATGTATACAAAGAAAGTAAGCAGGGAGTAAACTCATTTCCCGAACGATTTTTAAAATTATTTTTTCACCACTAAAACCCATGAGACTTGTAGTTTTCAAAAATATTTTCATTTTTGATGAGACGCCGAATGAAAGCAGTTTAATCGCCGGCAACCGAAAACCCGCGATTTCCCGTAATCCCGGATCGGCCCGTATAGTCGAATGTATACAAAGAAAGTAAGCAGGGAGTAAACTCATTTCCCGAACGATTTTTAAAATTATTTTTTCACCACTAAAACCCATGAGACTTGTAGTTTTCAAAAATATTTTCATTTTTGATGAGACGCCGAATGAAAGCAGTTTAATCGCCGGCAACCGAAAACCAGCGATTTATCGTAAATACCGTATAGTCGAATGTATACAAAGAAAGTAAGCAGGAGTAAACTCATTTCCCGAACGATTTTTTAAAATTATTTTTTCACCACTAAAACCCATGAGACTTGTAGTTTTCAAAAATATTTTCATTTTTGATGAGACGCCGAATGAAAGCAGTTTAATCGCCGGCAACCGAAAAACCCGCGATTTCCCGTAAATCCCGGCTCGGCCCGTATAGTCGAATGTATACAAAGAAAGTAAGCAGGGAGTAAACTCATTTCCCGAACGATTTTTAAAATTATTTTTTCACCACTAAAACCCATGAGACTTGTAGTTTTCAAAAATATTTTCATTTTTGATGAGACGCCGAATGAAAGCAGTTTAATCGCCGGCAACCGAAAACCCGCGATTTCCCGTAAATCCCGTATAGTCGAATGTATACAAAGAAAGTAAGCAGGGAGTAAACTCATTTCCCGAACGATTTTTAAAATTATTTTTTCACCACTAAAACCCATGAGACTTGTAGTTTTCAAAAATATTTTCATTTTTGATGAGACGCCGAATGAAAGCAGTTTAATCGCCGGCAACCGAAAACCCGCGATTTCCCGTAAATCCCGTATAGTCGAATGTATACAAAGAAAGTAAGCAGGGAGTAAACTCATTTCCCGAACGATTTTTAAAATTATTTTTTCACCACTAAAACCCATGAGACTTGTAGTTTTCAAAAATATTTTCATTTTTGATGAGACGCCGAATGAAAGCAGTTTAATCGCCGGCAACCGAAAACCCGCGATTTCCCGTAAATCCCGGGCTCGGCCCGTATAGTGGAATGTATACAAAGAAAGTAACCAGGGAGTAAACTCATTTCCCGAACGATTTTTAAAATTATTTTTTCACCACTAAAACCCATGAGACTTGTAGTTTTCAAAAATATTTTCATTTTTGATGAGACGCCGAATGAAAGCAGTTTAATCGCCGGCAACCGAAAACCCGCGATTTCCCGTAAATCCCGTATAGTCGAATGTATACAAAGAAAGTAAGCAGGGAGTAAACTCATTTCCCGAAACGATTTTTAAAATTATTTTTTCACCACTAAAACCCATGAGACTTGTAGTTTTCAAAAATATTTTCATTTTTGATGAGACGCCGAATGAAAGCAGTTTAATCGCCGGCAACCGAAAACCCGCGATTTCCCGTAAATCCCGTATAGTCGAATGTATACAAAGAAAGTAAGCAGGGAGTAAACTCATTTCCCGAACGATTTTTAAAATTATTTTTTCACCACTAAAACCCATGAGACTTGTAGTTTTCAAAAATATTTTCATTTTTGATGAGGACGCCGAATGAAACCAGTTTAATCGCCGGAACCGAAACCCGCGATTTCCCGTAAATCCCGGCCCGTATAGTCGAATGTATACAAAGAAAGTAAGCAGGGAGTAAACTCATTTCCCGAACGATTTTTAAAATTATTTTTTCACCACTAAAACCCATGAGACTTGTAGTTTTCAAAAATATTTTCATTTTTGATGAGACGCCGAATGAAAGCAGTTTAATCGCCGGCAACCGAAAACCCGCGATTTCCCGTAAATCCCGGGATCGGCCCGTATAGTCGAATGTATACAAAGAAAGTAAGCAGGGAGTAAACTCATTTCCCGAACGATTTTTAAAATTATTTTTTCACCACTAAAACCCATGAGACTTGTAGTTTTTCAAAAATATTTTCATTTTTGATGAGACGCCGAATGAAAGCAGTTTAATCGCCGGCAACCGAAAACCCGCGATTTCCCGTAAATCCGGACTCGCCGTATAGTCGAATGTATACAAAGAAAGTAAGCAGGGAGTAAACTCATTTCCCGAACGATTTTTAAAATTATTTTTTCACCACTAAAACCCATGAGACTTGTAGTTTTCAAAAATATTTTCATTTTTGATGAGACGCGAATGAAAGCAGTTTAATCGCCGGCAACCGAAAACCCGCGATTTCCCGTAAATCCCGTATAGTCGAATGTATACAAAGAAAGTAAGCAGGGAGTAAACTCATTTCCCGAACGATTTTTAAAATTATTTTTTCACCACTAAAACCCATGAGACTTGTAGTTTTCAAAAATATTTTCATTTTTGATGAGACGCCGAATGAAAGCAGTTTAATCGCCGGCAACCGAAAACCCGCGATTTCCCGTAAATCCCGGATCGGCCCGTATAGTCGAATGTATACAAAGAAAGTAAGCAGGGAGTAAACTCATTTCCCGAACGATTTTTAAAATTATTTTTTCACCACTAAAACCCATGAGACTTGTAGTTTTTCAAAAATATTTTCATTTTTGATGAGACGCCGAAATGAAAGCAGTTTAATCGCCGGCAAACCGAAAACCCGCGATTTCCCGTAAATCCCGGCTCGGCCGTATAGTCGAATGTATACAAAGAAAGTAAGCAGGGAGTAAACTCATTTCCCGAACGATTTTTAAAATTATTTTTTCACCACTAAAACCCATGAGACTTGTAGTTTTCAAAAATATTTTCATTTTTGATGAGACGCCGAATGAAAGCAGTTTAATCGCCGGCAACCGAAAACCCGCGATTTCCCGTAAATCCGGCTCGGCCGTATAGTCGAATGTATACAAAGAAAGTAAGCAGGGAGTAAACTCATTTCCCGAACGATTTTTAAAATTATTTTTTCACCACTAAAACCCATGAGACTTGTAGTTTTCAAAAATATTTTCATTTTTGATGAGACGCCGAATGAAAGCAGTTTAATCGCCGGCAACCGAAAACCCGCGATTTCCCGTAAATCCCGTATAGTCGAATGTATACAAAGAAAGTAAGCAGGGAGTAAACTCATTTCCCGAACGATTTTTAAAATTATTTTTTCACCACTAAAACCCATGAGACTTGTAGTTTTCAAAAATATTTTCATTTTTGATGAGACGCCGAATGAAAGCAGTTTAATCGCCGGCAACCGAAAACCCGCGATTTCCCGTAATCATCCCGTATAGTCGAATGTATACAAAGAAAGTAAGCAGGGCGTAAAACTCATTTCCCGAACGATTTTTAAAATTATTTTTTTCACCACTAAAACCCATGAGACTTGTAGTTTTCAAAAATATTTTCATTTTTGATGAGACGCCGAATGAAAGCAGTTTAATCGCCGGCAACCGAAAACCCGCGATTTCCCGTAAATCCGGGATCGCCGTATAGTCGAATGTTATACAAAGAAAGTAAGCAGGCAGTAAACTCATTTCCCGAACAATTTTTAAAATTATTTTTTCACCACTAAAACCCATGAGACTTGTAGTTTTAAAAATATTTTCATTTTTGATGAGACGCCGAATGAAAGCAGTTTAATCGCCGGCAACCGAAAACCCGCGATTTCCCGTAAATCCCGTATAGTCGAATGTATACAAAGAAAGTAAGCAGGCAGTAAACTCATTTCCCGAACGATTTTTAAAATTATTTTTTCACCACTAAAACCCATGAGACTTGTAGTTTTTCAAAAATATTTTCATTTTTGATGAGACGCCGAATGAAAGCAGTTTAATCGCCGGCAACCGAAAACCCGCGATTTCCCGTAAATCCCGTATAGTCGAATGTATACAAAGAAAGGTAAGCAGGGAGTAAACTCATTTCCCGAACGATTTTTAAAATTATTTTTTCACCACTAAAACCCATGAGGACTTGTAGTTTTTCAAAAAATATTTTCATTTTTGATGAGACGCCGAATGAAAGCAGTTTAATCGCCGGGCAACCGAAAACCCGCGATTTCCCGTAAATCCCGTTATAGTCGAATGTATTACAAAGAAAGTAAGCAGGGAGTAAACTCATTTCCCGAACGATTTTTTAAAAATTATTTTTTCACCACTAAAACCCATGAGACTTGTAGTTTTCCAAAAATATTTTCATTTTTGATGAGACGCCGAATGAAAGCAGTTTAATCGCCGGCAACCGAAAAACCCGCGATTTTCCCGTATAATCCCGGGATCGGCCCGTATAGTCGAATGATATACAAAGGAAAGTAAGCAGGCAGTAAACTCATTTCCCGAACGATTTTTAAAATTATTTTTTCACCACTAAAACCCATGAGGACTTGTAGTTTTTAAAAATATTTTCCATTTTTGATGAGACGCCGAAATGAAAAGCAGTTTAATCGCCGGCAACCGAAAACCCGCGATTTCCCGTAAATCCCGGTATAGTCGAATGTATACAAAGAAAGTAACCAGGGAGTAAACTCATTTCCGAACGATTTTTAAAATTTTTTTTTCACCACTAAAACCCATGAGACTTGTAGTTTTCAAAAAATATTTTCATTTTTGATGAGACGCCGAATGAAAGCAGTTTAATCGCCGGCAACCGAAAACCCGCGATTTCCCGTAAATCCCGGCGTATAGTCGAATGTTATACAAAGAAAGTAGCAGGGAGTAAACTCATTTCCCGAACGATTTTTAAAATTATTTTTTCACCACTAAAACCCATGAGACTTGTAGTTTTCAAAATATTTTCATTTTTGATGAGACGCCGAATGAAAGCAGTTTAAATCGCCGGCAACCGAAAACCCCGCGATTTCCCGTAAATCCCGGATCGGCCCGTATAGTCGAATGTATACAAAGAAAGTAAGCAGGGAGTAAACTCATTTCCCCGAACGATTTTAAAATTATTTTTTCACACTAAAACCCATGAGACTTGTAGTTTTTCAAAAAATATTTTCATTTTGATGAGACGCCGAATGAAAGCAGTTTAATCGCCGGCAACCGAAAACCCGCGATTTCCCGTAATCCCGTATAGTCGAATGTATACAAAGAAAGTAAGCAGGGAGTAAACTCATTTCCCGAACGATTTTCAAAATTATTTTTTCACCACTAAAACCCATGAGACTTGTAGTTTTCCAAAATATTTTCATTTTTGATGAGACGCCGAATGAAAGCAGTTTAATCGCCGGCAACCGAAAACCCCGCGATTTCCCGTAAATCCCGTAAGTCGAATGTATACAAAGAAAGTAAGCAGGGAGTAAAACTCATTTCCCGAACGATTTTTAAAATTATTTTTCACCACTAAAACCCATGAGACTTGTAGTTTTAAAAATATTTTCATTTTTGATGAGACGCCCGAATGAAACCATTTTAATCGCCGCAACCGAAAACCCGCGATTTCCCGTAAATCCCGTATAGTCGAATGTATACAAAGAAAGTAAGCAGGGAGTAAACTCATTTCCCGAACGATTTTTTAAAATTATTTTTTCACCACTAAAACCCATGAGACTTGTAGTTTTTCAAAAATATTTTCATTTTTGATGAGACGCCGAATGAAAGCAGTTTAATCGCCGGCAAACCGAAAACCCGCGATTTCCCGTAAATCCCCGTATAGTCGAATGTATACAAAGAAAGTAACAGGGAGTAAACTCATTTCCCGAACGATTTTTAAAATTATTTTTTCACCACTAAAACCCATGAGACTTGTAGTTTTCAAAAATATTTTCATTTTTGATGAGCACGCCGAATGAAACCAGTTTAATCTCCGGAAACCGAAAACCCGCGATTTCCCCGTAAATCCCGGCTCGGCCCGTATTAGTGGAATGTATACAAAGAAAAGTTACACAGGGAGTAAACTCATTTCCGAACGATTTTTAAAATTATTTTTTTTCACCACTAAAACCCTATGAGACTTGTAGTTTTTAAAAATATTTTTCATTTTTGATGAGACGCGAATGAAAAGCAGTTTAATCGCCGGCAACCGAAAACCCCGCGACTTTCCCCGTAAAGTCCCGGCTCGGCCCGTATAGTCGAATCGTAGTACAAAGAAAGTGACCAGGGAGTAAACTCATTTTCCCGAACGATTTTTAAATTATTTTTTCACCACTAAAACCCATGGAGACTTGTAGTTTAAAAAATATTTTTCATTTTTGATGAGACGCCGAATAATGAAAGCAGGTTTAATGGCCGGCAACCGAAACCCGCGAATTCCCACGCTAAAATCCCGGGACCTCGGCCCGTATAGTCGAATGTATACCAAAGAAAGTAAGCAGGGAGTAAGACAGACATTCTCCGAAGGATTTTTAAAATTATTGTTATTCACCACTTAAAGACCTCGATGTAGACTTGTAGTTTTCAAAAATTATTTTTTTTCCATATTTGATTGAGACGCCGAATGAAGAGCCAGTTTAAGTCGCCGGCTACCGAAAACCCGCCGATTTCCCGTAAATACCGATCGGCCCTTAGTGGAATGTATACAAAGAAAGTAAGCAGGGAGTAAACTCATTTCCCGAACGATTTTTAAAATTATTTTTTCACCACTAAAACCCATGAGACTTGTAGTTTTTCAAAAATATTTTCATTTTTGATGAGACGCCGAATGAAAGCAGTTTAATCGCCGGCAACCGAAAACCCGCGATTTCCCGTAAATCCCCGTATAGTCGAATGTATACAAAGAAAGTAAGCAGGGAGTAAACTCATTTCCCGAACGATTTTTAAAATTATTTTTTCACCACTAAAACCCATGAGACTTGTAGTTTTCAAAAATATTTTCATTTTTGATGAGACGCCGAATGAAAGCAGTTTAATCGCCGGCAACCGAAAACCCGCGATTTCCCGTAAATCCGGCCGCCCGTATAGTCGAATGTATACAAAGAAAGTAAGCAGGGAGTAAACTCATTTCCGAACGATTTTTTAAAATTATTTTTTCACCACTAAAACCCATGAGACTTGTAGTTTTTAAAAATATTTTCATTTTTGATGAGACGCCGAATGAAAGCAGTTTTAATCGCCGGCAACCGAAAACCCGGCGATTTCCCGTAAATTCCGGACTCGGCCCGTATAGTCGAATGTATACAAAGAAAGTAAGCAGGGAGTAAACACATTTCCCGAACTGATTTTTAAAATTATTTTTTCACCACTAAAACCCATGAGACTTGTAGTTTTCAAAAATATTTTCATTTTTTGATGAGACGCCGAATGAAAGCAGTTTAATCGCCGGCAACCGAAAACCCGCGATTTCCCGTAAATCCGGACTCGGCCCGTATAGTCGAATGTATACAGAAGAAAGTAAGCAGGGAGTAAACACATTTCCCGAACGATTTTTAAAAATTATTTTTTCACCACTAAACCCATGAGACTTGTAGTTTTCAAAAATATTTTCATTTTGATGAGACGCCCGAAATGAAAGCAGTTTAATCGCCGCAACGCGAAAAACCCGCGATTTCCCGTAAATCCGGACTCGGCCGTTAGTGAATGTATACAAAGAAGTAAGCCAGGGAGTAAATTCATTTCCCGAACGATTTTTAAAATTATTTTTTCACCACTAAAACCCATGAGACTGTAGTTTTTTCAAAAATATTTTCATTTTTGATGAGACGCCGAATGAAAGCAGTTTAATCGCCGGCAACCGAAAACCCGCGATTTTCCCGTAAATCCCGTATAGTCGAATGTTATACAAAGAAAGTAAGCAGGGAGTAAAACTCATTTCCGAACGATTTTAAAATTATTTTTTCACCACTAAAACCCATGAGACTTGGTAGTTTTCAAAAAATATTTCAATTTTTTGATGAGACGCGAATGAAACAGTTTAATCGCCGGCAACCGAAAACCCGAATTTCCCGTAAATCCCGGTAGTTAGTCGAAGGTATACAAAGAAAGTAAGCAGGGAGTAAACTCATTTCCCGAACGATTTTTAAAAATTATTTTTTCACCACTAAAACCCATGAGACTTGTAGTTTTAAAAATATTTTTCATTTTGATGAGACGACCGAATGAAAGCAGTTTAATCGCCGGCAACCGAAAACCCGCGATTTCCCGTAAATCCCTCGGCCGTATAGTCGAATGTATACAAAGAAAGTAAGCAGGGAGTAAACTCATTTCCCGAACGATTTTTAAAATTATTTTTTCACCACTAAAACCCATGAGACTTGTAGTTTTCAAAAATATTTTCATTTTTGATGAGACGCCGAATGAAAGCAGTTTAATCGCCGGCAACCGAAAACCCGCGATTTCCCGTAAATCCGTATAGTCGAATGTATACAAAGAAAGTAAGCAGGGAGTAAACTCATTTCCCGAACGATTTTTAAAATTATTTTTTCACCACTAAAACCATGAGACTTGTAGTTTTCAAAAATTTTTCATTTTTGATGAGACGCCGAATGAAAGCAGTTTAATCGCCGGCAACCGAAAACCGCGATTTCCCGTAAATCCCGTATAGTCGAATGTATACAAAGAAAGTAAGCAGGGAGTAAACTCATTTCCCGAACGATTTTTAAAATTATTTTTTCACCACTAAAACCCATGAGACTTGTAGTTTTCAAAAATTTTTCATTTTTGATGAGACGCCGAATGAAAGCAGTTTAATCGCCGGCAACCGAAAACCCGCGATTTCCGTAAATCCGGACTCGCCGTATAGTCGAATGTATACAAAGAAAGTAAGCAGGGAGTAAACTCATTTCCCGAACGATTTTTAAAATTATTTTTTCACCACTAAAACCATGAGACTTGTAGTTTTCAAAAATATTTTCATTTTTGATGAGACGCCGAATGAAAGCAGTTTAATCGCCGGCAACCGAAAACCCGCGATTTCCCGTAAATCCCGGATCGGCCCGTATAGTCGAATGTATACAAAGAAAGTAAGCAGGGAGTAAACTCATTTCCCGAACGATTTTTAAAATTATTTTTTCACCACTAAAACCATGAGACTTGTAGTTTTCAAAATATATTTTCATTTTTGAGACGCCGAATGAAAGCAGTTTAATCCGGCAACCGAAAACCCGCGATTTCCCGTAAATCCCGGACTCGGCCGTATAGTCGAATGTATACAAAGAAAGTAAGCAGGGAGTAAACTCATTTCCCGAACGATTTTTAAAAATTATTTTTTCACCACTAAAACCCATGAGACTTGTAGTTTTCAAAAATATTTTCATTTTGATGAGACGCCGAATGAAAGCAGTTTAATCGCCGGCAACCGAAAACCGCGCGATTTCCCGTAAATTCCCTATAGTCGAATGTATACAAAGAAAGTAAGCAGGGAGTAAACTCATTTCCCGAACGATTTTTAAAATTATTTTTTCACCACTAAAACCCATGAGACTTGTAGTTTTCAAAAATATTTTCATTTTTGATGAGACGCCGAATGAAAGCAGTTTAATCGCCGGCAACCGAAAACCCGCGATTTCCCGTAAATCCCGGACTCCCGTATAGTCGAATGTATACAAAGAAAGTAAGCAGGGAGTAAACACATTTCCCGAACGATTTTTAAAATTATTTTTTCACCACTAAAACCCATGAGACTTGTAGTTTTAAAAATATTTTCATTTTTGATGAGACGCCGAATGAAAGCAGTTTAATCGCCGGCAACCGAAAACGCGCGATTTCCCGTAAATCCCGTATAGTCGAATGTATACAAAGAAAGTAAGCAGGGAGTAAAATCATTTCCCGAACGATTTTTAAAATTATTTTTTCACCACTAAAACCCATGAGATTTGTAGTTTTTAAAAATGTTTTCATTTTTGATGAGACGTTGAATGAAAGCAGTTTAATCGCCGGCAACCGAAAACCCGCGATTTCCCGTAAATCCCGGACTCGGCCCGTATAGTCGAATGTATACAAAGAAAGTAAGCAGGGAGTAAACTCATTTCCCGAACGATTTTTAAAATTATTTTTTCACCACTAAAACCCATGAGACTTGTAGTTTTCAAAAATATTTTCATTTTTGATGAGACGCCGAATGAAAGCAGTTTAATCGCCGGCAACCGAAAACCCGCGATTTCCCGTAAATTCCGTATAGTCGAAAGTATACAAAGAAAGTAAGCAGGGAGTAAACTCATTTCCCGAACGATTTTTAAAATTATTTTTTCACCACTAAAACCCATAAGACTTGTAGTTTTTAAAAATGTTTTCATTTTTGATGAGACGGTGGAAGTTTAGTGGTGAAAAAATAATTTTAAAAATCGTTCGGGAAATGAGTTTACTCCCTGCTTACTTTCGTTGTATACATTCGACTATACGGGATTTACGGAAATCGCGGGTTTTCGGTTGCCGGCGATTAAACTGCTTTCATTCGGCGTCTCATCAAAAATGAAAATATTTTTGAAAACTACAAGTCTCATGGGTTTTAGTGGTGAAAAAATAATTTTAAAAATCGTTCGGGAAATGAGTTTACTCCCTGCTTACTTTCTTTGTATACATTCGACTATACGGGCCCGGATTTACGGGAAATCGCGGGTTTTCGGTTGCCGGCGATTAAACTGCTTTCATTCGGCGTCTCATCAAAAAATAAAATATTTTTGAAAACTACAAGTCTCATGGGTTTTAGTGGTGAAAAAATAATTTTAAAAATCGTTCGGGAAATGAGTTTACTCCCTGCTTACTTTCTTTGTATACATTCGACTATACGGGATTTACGGGAAATCGCGGGTTTTCGGTTGCCGGCGATTAAACTGCTTTCATTCGGCGTCTCATCAAAAATGAAAATATTTTTGAAAACTACAAGTCTCATGGGTTTTAGTGGTGAAAAAATAATTTTAAAAATCGTTCGGGAAATGAGTTTACTCCCTGCTTACTTTCTTTGTATACATTCGACTATACGGGATTTACGGGAAATCGCGGGTTTTCGGTTGCCGGCGATTAAACTGCTTTCATTCGGCGTCTCATCAAAAATGAAAATATTTTTGAAAACTACAAGTCTCATGGGTTTTAGTGGTGAAAAAATAATTTTAAAAATCGTTCGGGAAATGAGTTTACTCCCTGCTTACTTTCTTTGTATACATTCGACTATACGGGATTTACGGGAAATCGCGGGTTTTCGGTTGCCGGCGATTAAACTGCTTTCATTCGGCGTCTCATCAAAAATGAAAATATTTTTGAAAACTACAAGTCTCATGGGTTTTAGTGGTGAAAAAATAATTTTAAAAATCGTTCGGGAAATGAGTTTACTCCCTGCTTACTTTCTTTGTATACATTCGACTATACGGGATTTATGGGAAATCGCGGGTTTTCGGTTGCCGGCGATTAAACTGCTTTCATTCGGCGTCTCATCAAAAATGAAAATATTTTTGAAAACTACAAGTCTCATGGGTTTTAGTGGTGAAAAAATAATTTTAAAAATCGTTCGGGAAATGAGTTTACTCCCTGCTTACTTTCTTTGTATACATTCGACTATACGGGATTTACGGGAAATCGCGGGTTTTCGGTTGCCGGCGATTAAACTGCTTTCATTCGGCGTCTCATCAAAAATGAAAATATTTTTGAAAACTACAAGTCTCATGGGTTTTAGTGGTGAAAAAATAATTTTAAAAATCGTTCGGGAAATGAGTTTACTCCCTGCTTACTTTCTTTGTATACATTCGACTATACGGGAGGGGATTTACGGGAAATCGCGGGTTTTCGGTTGCCGGCGATTAAACTGCTTTCATTCGGCGTCTCATCAAAAATGAAAATATTTTTGAAAACTACAAGTCTCATGGGTTTTAGTGGTGAAAAAATAATTTTAAAAATCGTTCGGGAAATGAGTTTACTCCCTGCTTACTTTCTTTGTATACATTCGACTATACGGGATTTACGGGAAATCGCGGGTTTTCGGTTGCCGGCGATTAAACTGCTTTCATTCGGCGTCTCATCAAAAATGAAAATATTTTTGAAAACTACAAGTCTCATGGGTTTTAGTGGTGAAAAAATAATTTTAAAAATCGTTCGGGAAATGAGTTTACTCCCTGCTTACTTTCTTTGTATACATTCGACTATACGGGATCCGGGATTTACGGGAAATCGCGGGTTTTCGGTTGCCGGCGATTAAACTGCTTTCATTCGGCGTCTCATCAAAAATGAAAATATTTTTGAAAACTACAAGTCTCATGGGTTTTAGTGGTGAAAAAATAATTTTAAAAATTTGTTCGGGAAATGAGTTTACTCCCTGCTTACTTTCTTTGTATACATTCGACTATACGGGATTTACGGGAAATCGCGGGTTTTCGGTTGCCGGCGATTAAACTGCTTTCATTCGGCGTCTCATCAAAAATGAAAATATTTTTGAAAACTACAAGTCTCATGGGTTTTAGTGGTGAAAAAATAATTTTAAAAATCGTTCGGGAAATGAGTTTACTCCCTGCTTACTTTCTTTGTATACATTCGACTATACGGGATTTACGGGAAATCGCGGGTTTTCGGTTGCCGGCGATTAAACTGCTTTCATTCGGCGTCTCATCAAAAATGAAAATATTTTTGAAAACTACAAGTCTCATGGGTTTTAGTGGTGAAAAAATAATTTTAAAAATCGTTCGGGAAATGAGTTTACTCCCTGCTTACTTTCTTTGTATACATTCGACTATACGGGATTTACGGGAAATCGCGGGTTTTCGGTTGCCGGCGATTAAACTGCTTTCATTCGGCGTCTCATCAAAAATGAAAATATTTTTGAAAACTACAAGTCTCATGGGTTTTAGTGGTGAAAAAATAATTTTAAAAATCGTTCGGGAAATGAGTTTACTCCCTGCTTACTTTCTTTGTATACATTCGACTATACGGGATATTTACGGGAAATCGCGGGTTTTCGGTTGCCGGCGATTAAACTGCTTTCATTCGGCGTCTCATCAAAAATGAAAATATTTTTGAAAACTACAAGTCTCATGGGTTTTAGTGGTGAAAAAATAATTTTAAAAATCGTTCGGGAAATGAGTTTACTCCCTGCTTACTTTCTTTGTATACATTCGACTATACGGGATTTACGGGAAATCGCGGGTTTTCGGTTGCCGGCGATTAAACTGCTTTCATTCGGCGTCTCATCAAAAATGAAAATATTTTTGAAAACTACAAGTCTCATGGGTTTTAGTGGTGAAAAAATAATTTTAAAAATCGTTCGGGAAATGAGTTTACTCCCTGCTTACTTTCTTTGTATACATTCGACTATACGGGGGGATTTACGGGAAATCGCGGGTTTTCGGTTGCCGGCGATTAAACTGCTTTCATTCGGCGTCTCATCAAAAATGAAAATATTTTTGAAAACTACAAGTCTCATGGGTTTTAGTGGTGAAAAAATAATTTTAAAAATCGTTCGGGAAATGAGTTTACTCCCTGCTTACTTTCTTTGTATACATTCGACTATACGGGATTTACGGGAAATCGCGGGTTTTCGGTTGCCGGCGATTAAACTGCTTTCATTCGGCGTCTCATCAAAAATGAAAATATTTTTGAAAACTACAAGTCTCATGGGTTTTAGTGGTGAAAAAATAATTTTAAAAATCGTTCGGGAAATGAGTTTACTCCCTGCTTACTTTCTTTGTATACATTCGACTATACGGGATTTACGGGAAATCGCGGGTTTTCGGTTGCCGGCGATTAAACTGCTTTCATTCGGCGTCTCATCAAAAATGAAAATATTTTTGAAAACTACAAGTCTCATGGGTTTTAGTGGTGAAAAAATAATTTTAAAAATCGTTCGGGAAATGAGTTTACTCCCTGCTTACTTTCTTTGTATACATTCGACTATACGGGATTTACGGGAAATCGCGGGTTTTCGGTTGCCGGCGATTAAACTGCTTTCATTCGGCGTCTCATCAAAAATGAAAATATTTTTGAAAACTACAAGTCTCATGGGTTTTAGTGGTGAAAAAATAATTTTAAAAATCGTTCGGGAAATGAGTTTACTCCCTGCTTACTTTCTTTGTATACATTCGACTATACGGACGGGATTTACGGGAAATCGCGGGTTTTCGGTTGCCGGCGATTAAACTGCTTTCATTCGGCGTCTCATCAAAAATGAAAATATTTTTGAAAACTACAAGTCTCATGGGTTTTAGTGGTGAAAAAATAATTTTAAAAATCGTTCGGGAAATGAGTTTACTCCCTGCTTACTTTCTTTGTATACATTCGACTATACGGGATTTACGGGAAATCGCGGGTTTTCGGTTGCCGGCGATTAAACTGCTTTCATTCGGCGTCTCATCAAAAATGAAAATATTTTTGAAAACTACAAGTCTCATGGGTTTTAGTGGTGAAAAAATAATTTTAAAAATCGTTCGGGAAATGAGTTTACTCCCTGCTTACTTTCTTTGTATACATTCGACTATACGGGCCGAGGGATTTACGGGAAATCGCGGGTTTTCGGTTGCCGGCGATTAAACTGCTTTCATTCGGCGTCTCATCAAAAATGAAAATATTTTTGAAAACTACAAGTCTCATGGGTTTTAGTGGTGAAAAAATAATTTTAAAAATCGTTCGGGAAATGAGTTTACTCCCTGCTTACTTTCTTTGTATACATTCGACTATACGGGATTTACGGGAAATCGCGGGTTTTCGGTTGCCGGCGATTAAACTGCTTTCATTCGGCGTCTCATCAAAAATGAAAATATTTTTGAAAACTACAAGTCTCATGGGTTTTAGTGGTGAAAAAATAATTTTAAAAATCGTTCGGGAAATGAGTTTACTCCCTGCTTACTTTCTTTGTATACATTCGACTATACGGGATGGATTTACGGGAAATCGCGGGTTTTCGGTTGCCGGCGATTAAACTGCTTTCATTCGGCGTCTCATCAAAAATGAAAATATTTTTGAAAACTACAAGTCTCATGGGTTTTAGTGGTGAAAAAATAATTTTAAAAATCGTTCGGGAAATGAGTTTACTCCCTGCTTACTTTCTTTGTATACATTCGACTATACGGGATTTACGGGAAATCGCGGGTTTTCGGTTGCCGGCGATTAAACTGCTTTCATTCGGCGTCTCATCAAAAATGAAAATTTTTTTGAAAACTACAGGTCTCATGGGTTTTAGTGGTGAAAAAATAATTTTAAAAATCGTTCGGGAAATGAGTTTACTCCCTGCTTACTTTCTTTGTATACATTCGACTATACGGGATTTTACGGGAAATCGCGGGTTTTCGGTTGCCGGCGATTAAACTGCTTTCATTCGGCGTCTCATCAAAAATGAAAATATTTTTGAAAACTACAAGTCTCATGGGTTTTAGTGGTGAAAAAATAATTTTAAAAATCGTTCGGGAAATGAGTTTACTCCCTGCTTACTTTCTTTGTATACATTCGACTATACGGGATTTACGGGAAATCGCGGGTTTTCGGTTGCCGGCGATTAAACTGCTTTCATTCGGCGTCTCATCAAAAATGAAAATATTTTTGAAAACTACAAGTCTCATGGGTTTTAGTGGTGAAAAAATAATTTTAAAAATCGTTCGGGAAATGAGTTTACTCCCTGCTTACTTTCTTTGTATACATTCGACTATACGGGATTTACGGGAAATCGCGGGTTTTCGGTTGCCGGCGATTAAACTGCTTTCATTCGGCGTCTCATCAAAAATGAAAATATTTTTGAAAACTACAAGTCTCATGGGTTTTAGTGGTGAAAAAATAATTTTAAAAATCGTTCGGGAAATGAGTTTACTCCCTGCTTACTTTCTTTGTATACATTCGACTATACGGGATATTTACGGGAAATCGCGGGTTTTCGGTTGCCGGCGATTAAACTGCTTTCATTCGGCGTCTCATCAAAAATGAAAATATTTTTGAAAACTACAAGTCTCATGGGTTTTAGTGGTGAAAAAATAATTTTAAAAATCGTTCGGGAAATGAGTTTACTCCCTGCTTTTTTTTGTATACATTCGACTATACGGGATTTACGGGAAATCGCGGGTTTTCGGTTGCCGGCGATTAAACTGCTTTCATTCGGCGTCTCATCAAAAATGAAAATATTTTTGAAAACTACAAGTCTCATGGGTTTTAGTGGTGAAAAAATAATTTTAAAAATCGTTCGGGAAATGAGTTTACTCCCTGCTTACTTTCTTTGTATACATTCGACTATACGGGCCGATCTTTACGGGAAATCGCGGGTTTTCGGTTGCCGGCGATTAAACTGCTTTCATTCGGCGTCTCATCAAAAATGAAAATATTTTTGAAAACTACAAGTCTCATGGGTTTTAGTGGTGAAAAAATAATTTTAAAAATCGTTCGGGAAATGAGTTTACTCCCTGCTTACTTTCTTTGTATACATTCGACTATACGGGATTTACGGGAAATCGCGGGTTTTCGGTTGCCGGCGATTAAACTGCTTTCATTCGGCGTCTCATCAAAAATGAAAATATTTTTGAAAACTACAAGTCTCATGGGTTTTAGTGGTGAAAAAATAATTTTAAAAATCGTTCGGGAAATGAGTTTACTCCCTGCTTACTTTCTTTGTATACATTCGACTATACGGGATTTACGGGAAATCGCGGGTTTTCGGTTGCCGGCGATTAAACTGCTTTCATTCGGCGTCTCATCAAAAATGAAAATATTTTTGAAAACTACAAGTCTCATGGGTTTTAGTGGTGAAAAAATAATTTTAAAAATCGTTCGGGAAATGAGTTTACTCCCTGCTTACTTTCTTTGTATACATTCGACTATACGGGATATTTACGGGAAATCGCGGGTTTTCGGTTGCCGGCGATTAAACTGCTTTCATTCGGCGTCTCATCAAAAATGAAAATATTTTTGAAAACTACAAGTCTCATGGGTTTTAGTGGTGAAAAAATAATTTTAAAAATCGTTCGGGAAATGAGTTTACTCCCTGCTTACTTTCTTTGTATACATTCGACTATACGGGATTTACGGGAAATCGCGGGTTTTCGGTTGCCGGCGATTAAACTGCTTTCATTCGGCGTCTCATCAAAAATGAAAATATTTTTGAAAACTACAAGTCTCATGGGTTTTAGTGGTGAAAAAATAATTTTAAAAATCGTTCGGGAAATGAGTTTACTCCCTGCTTACTTTCTTTGTATACATTCGACTATACGGGATTTTACGGGAAATCGCGGGTTTTCGGTTGCCGGCGATTAAACTGCTTTCATTCGGCGTCTCATCAAAAATGAAAATATTTTTGAAAACTACAAGTCTCATGGGTTTTAGTGGTGAAAAAATAATTTTAAAAATCGTTCGGGAAATGAGTTTACTCCCTGCTTACTTTCTTTGTATACATTCGACTATACGGGATTTACGGGAAATCGCGGGTTTTCGGTTGCCGGCGATTAAACTGCTTTCATTCGGCGTCTCATCAAAAATGAAAATATTTTTGAAAACTACAAGTCTCATGGGTTTTAGTGGTGAAAAAATAATTTTAAAAATCGTTCGGGAAATGAGTTTACTCCCTGCTTACTTTCTTTGTATACATTCGACTATACGGGATTTACGGGAAATCGCGGGTTTTCGGTTGCCGGCGATTAAACTGCTTTCATTCGGCGTCTCATCAAAAATGAAAATATTTTTGAAAACTACAAGTCTCATGGGTTTTAGTGGTGAAAAAATAATTTTAAAAATCGTTCGGGAAATGAGTTTACTCCCTGCTTACTTTCTTTGTATACATTCGACTATACGGGATTTACGGGAAATCGCGGGTTTTCGGTTGCCGGCGATTAAACTGCTTTCATTCGGCGTCTCATCAAAAATGAAAATATTTTTGAAAACTACAAGTCTCATGGGTTTTAGTGGTGAAAAAATAATTTTAAAAATCGTTCGGGAAATGAGTTTACTCCCTGCTTACTTTCTTTGTATACATTCGACTATACGGGATTTACGGGAAATCGCGGGTTTTCGGTTGCCGGCGATTAAACTGCTTTCATTCGGCGTCTCATCAAAAATGAAAATATTTTTGAAAACTACAAGTCTCATGGGTTTTAGTGGTGAAAAAATAATTTTAAAAATCGTTCGGGAAATGAGTTTACTCCCTGCTTACTTTCTTTGTATACATTCGACTATACGGGATTTACGGGAAATCGCGGGTTTTCGGTTGCCGGCGATTAAACTGCTTTCATTCGGCGTCTCATCAAAAATGAAAATATTTTTGAAAACTACAAGTCTCATGGGTTTTAGTGGTGAAAAAATAATTTTAAAAATCGTTCGGGAAATGAGTTTACTCCCTGCTTACTTTCTTTGTATACATTCGACTATACGGGAATTTACGGGAAATCGCGGGTTTTCGGTTGCCGGCGATTAAACTGCTTTCATTCGGCGTCTCATCAAAAATGAAAATATTTTTGAAAACTACAAGTCTCATGGGTTTTAGTGGTGAAAAAATAATTTTAAAAATCGTTCGGGAAATGAGTTTACTCCCTGCTTACTTTCTTTGTATACATTCGACTATACGGGATTTACGGGAAATCGCGGGTTTTCGGTTGCCGGCGATTAAACTGCTTTCATTCGGCGTCTCATCAAAAATGAAAATATTTTTGAAAACTACAAGTCTCATGGGTTTTAGTGGTGAAAAAATAATTTTAAAAATCGTTCGGGAAATGAGTTTACTCCCTGCTTACTTTCTTTGTATACATTCGACTATACGGGATGGGATTTACGGGAAATCGCGGGTTTTCGGTTGCCGGCGATTAAACTGCTTTCATTCGGCGTCTCATCAAAAATGAAAATATTTTTGAAAACTACAAGTCTCATGGGTTTTAGTGGTGAAAAAATAATTTTAAAAATCGTTCGGGAAATGAGTTTACTCCCTGCTTACTTTCTTTGTATACATTCGACTATACGGGATTTACGGGAAATCGCGGGTTTTCGGTTGCCGGCGATTAAACTGCTTTCATTCGGCGTCTCATCAAAAATGAAAATATTTTTGAAAACTACAAGTCTCATGGGTTTTAGTGGTGAAAAAATAATTTTAAAAATCGTTAGGGAAATGAGTTTACTCCCTGCTTACTTTCTTTGTATACATTCGACTATACGGGATTTACGGGAAATCGCGGGTTTTCGGTTGCCGGCGATTAAACTGCTTTCATTCGGTCTCATCAAAAATGAAAATATTTTTGAAAACTACAAGTCTCATGGGTTTTAGTGGTGAAAAATAATTTTAAAAATCGTTCGGGAAATGAGTTTACTCCCTGCTTACTTTCTTTGTATACATTCGACTATACGGGCCGAGCCGGGATTTACGGGAAATCGCGGGTTTTCGGTTGCCGGCGATTAAACTGCTTTCATTCGGCGTCTCATCAAAAATGAAAATATTTTTGAAAACTACAAGTCTCATGGGTTTTAGTGGTGAAAAAATAATTTTAAAAATCGTTCGGGAAATGAGTTTACTCCCTGCTTACTTTCTTTGTATACATTCGACTATACGGAGATTTACGGGAAATCGCGGGTTTTCGGTTGCCGGCGATTAAACTGCTTTCATTCGTCTCATCAAAAATGAAATATTTTAAAACTACAAGTCTCATGGGTTTTAGTGGTGAAAAAATAATTTTAAAAATCGTTCGGGAAATGAGTTTACTCCCTGCTTACTTTCTTTGTATACATTCGACTATACGGGATTTACGGGAAATCGCGGGTTTTCGGTTGCCGGCGATTAAACTGCTTTCATTCGGCGTCTCATCAAAAATGAAAATATTTTTGAAAACTACAAGTCTCATGGGTTTTAGTGGTGAAAAAATAATTTTAAAAATCGTTCGGGAAATGAGTTTACTCCCTGCTTACTTTCTTTGTATACATTCGACTATACGGGATGGGATTTACGGGAATCGCGGGTTTTCTCTTGCCGGCGATTAAACTGCTTTCATTCCGCGTCTCATCAAAAATGAAAATATTTTTGAAAACTACAAGTCTCATGGGTTTTAGTGGTGAAAAAATAATTTTAAAAATCGTTCGGGAAATGAGTTTACTCCCTGCTTACTTTCTTTGTATACATTCGACTATACGGGATTTACGGGAAATCGCGGGTTTTCGGTTGCCGGCGATTAAACTGCTTTCATTCGGCGTCTCATCAAAAATGAAAATATTTTTGAAACTACAAGTCTCATGGGTTTTAGTGGTGAAAAAATAATTTTAAAAATCGTTCGGGAAATGAGTTTACTCCTGCTTACTTTCTTTGTATACATTCGACTATACGGAGTCGGGATTTACGGGAAATCGCGGGTTTTCGGTTGCCGGCGATTAAACTGCTTTCATTCGGCGTCTCATCAAAAATGAAAATATTTTTGAAAACTACAAGTCTCATGGGTTTTAGTGGTGAAAAAATAATTTTAAAAATCGTTCGGGAAATGAGTTTACTCCCTGCTTACTTTCTTTGTATACATTCGACTATACGGGATTTACGGGAAATCGCGGGTTTTCGGTTGCCGGCGATTAAACTGCTTTCATTCGGCGTCTCATCAAAAATGAAAATATTTTTGAAAACTACAAGTCTCATGGGTTTTAGTGGTGAAAAAATAATTTTAAAAATCGTTCGGGAAATGAGTTTACTCCCTGCTTACTTTCTTTGTATACATTCGACTATACGGGATTTACGGGAAATCGCGGGTTTTCGGTTGCCGGCGATTAAACTGCTTTCATTCGGCGTCTCATCAAAAATGAAAATATTTTTGAAAACTACAAGTCTCATGGGTTTTAGTGGTGAAAAAATAATTTTAAAAATCGTTCGGGAAATGAGTTTACTCCCTGCTTACTTTCTTTGTATACATTCGACTATACGGGATTTTACGGGAAATCGCGGGTTTTCGGTTGCCGGCGATTAAACTGCTTTCATTCGGCGTCTCATCAAAAATGAAAATATTTTTGAAAACTACAAGTCTCATGGGTTTTAGTGGTGAAAAAATAATTTTAAAAATCGTTCGGGAAATGAGTTTACTCCCTGCTTACTTTCTTTGTATACATTCGACTATACGGGATTTACGGGAAATCGCGGGTTTTCGGTTGCCGGCGATTAAACTGCTTTCATTCGGCGTCTCATCAAAAATGAAAATATTTTTGAAAACTACAAGTCTCATGGGTTTTAGTGGTGAAAAAATAATTTTAAAAATCGTTCGGGAAATGAGTTTACTCCCTGCTTACTTTCTTTGTATACATTCGACTATACGGGATTTACGGGAAATCGCGGGTTTTCGGTTGCCGGCGATTAAACTGCTTTCATTCGGCGTCTCATCAAAAATGAAAATATTTTTGAAAACTACAAGTCTCATGGGTTTTAGTGGTGAAAAAATAATTTTAAAAATCGTTCGGGAAATGAGTTTACTCCCTGCTTACTTTCTTTGTATACATTCGACTATACGGGATTTACGGGAAATCGCGGGTTTTCGGTTGCCGGCGATTAAACTGCTTTCATTCGGCGTCTCATCAAAAATGAAAATATTTTTGAAAACTACAAGTCTCATGGGTTTTAGTGGTGAAAAAATAATTTTAAAAATCGTTCGGGAAATGAGTTTACTCCCTGCTTACTTTCTTTGTATACATTCGACTATACGGGATTTACGGGAAATCGCGGGTTTTCGGTTGCCGGCGATTAAACTGCTTTCATTCGGCGTCTCATCAAAAATGAAAATATTTTTGAAAACTACAAGTCTCATGGGTTTTAGTGGTGAAAAAATAATTTTAAAAATCGTTCGGGAAATGAGTTTACTCCCTGCTTACTTTCTTTGTATACATTCGACTATACGGGATTTACGGGAAATCGCGGGTTTTCGGTTGCCGGCGATTAAACTGCTTTCATTCGGCGTCTCATCAAAAATGAAAATATTTTTGAAAACTACAAGTCTCATGGGTTTTAGTGGTGAAAAAATAATTTTAAAAATCGTTCGGGAAATGAGTTTACTCCTGCTTACTTTCTTTGTATACATTCGACTATACGGGATTTACGGGAAATCGCGGGTTTTCGGTTGCCGGATTAAACTGCTTTCATTCGGCGTCTCATCAAAAATGAAAATATTTTTGAAAACTACAAGTCTCATGGGTTTTAGTGGTGAAAAAATAATTTTAAAAATCGTTCGGGAAATGAGTTTACTCCTGCTTACTTTCTTTGTATACATTCGACTATACGGGA
>JASGCC010001302.1:0-39408 GCA_030067915.1 Hydractinia echinata | reverse complement strand
AAGTGTTCGTCCAATCTCAGTTATGCAGCTTCACAAGACCCAATGGGGCCACCACCGTTTTTTATGGTAATCACGCATTTTTTTGCTGCTTTCTGCGTTATTTATTTTTCTTTTACCCTTGTTGTTATTGTGTTTCTTTTTTAAGTCAAACTTTTCCATGGCACCAACAGCCTTTCTCGACACCACTTGTGTACTTCACGCAAATGACGGGAAACGTCTGTGACAGGTTTCGAACAACACTTAATGGGACACTTTATTTGTCGTCGCTTCGTTACTTTTTGCTTTCTAAAAGGTTGGACAAGCACAAAATTTAACACGCAGTAAATGTCCGCACCATTTACTTATTGGATTTTTCACTAAATGAGTATACGTTTATTTTAATTGCCCAATGATAGAAGTGTCTCTTGAAACTTATCCATCGCATATCTCAGTCTATCCCTTCATCAAATGTTCGATATTAATTATAAAAGCGCATGATTAATACTTACGAATTTAGTTCGGGTTTCTCATTGTTAGTCACTTCTCTAATCGTTCCAGACTCTAAAAAAATATAGAATTACAAGGATTCATTACCAACACGCGAATAAAAAGTATAGTGTTTAAAATTGGTGAATTATTTGTGCTTTTATAAGCCTATACTCTCGCCAGGTCTTAAATGTATAGAACGCATGGAATGTTTACCTCTTGTATAGCTCTGAATCGTTTTGTTCAGTAAACGGGAAACCTGTTCCTTGATTTGTTTAATTTCTACTCTTTAGAGGACTACAAAAATAAATATTACAGACACTTTATTTACTTGCTCCCTAATTTAACACTGGTATTAATAACAACCAATGCTTGCTAGCGTTATTACCCCATTATTTTCAAGTGCACTTTTGTGTCACGTTTTAGTTTGACTTGGTGACTCCTCAATCTAAATAAAGTGAAAATATTGTAAGACTTTTATGTTTTATTTTATCTAACTTAATTATTATGCCTCCGTTTTCTATGATCATTACGAACACTGTATAAATTCGCATCGCCATTATTCAATCATCTTTGAATGGCTATGCGGGAGTCGCTTTTGCTTTGAATCAAAATATAAATTGTAGGTGTACCTGGTTAATTTCACATTCGTGCTCTATCATACATTCCGCGCAAAATAATTGATTCTTAATTACAGTGATCTTGCCGGACACTTATCAATCTATCTGCAAGACACCTCCTTGTACATCCAATACAGACCTAAAAATACAAATAAATCAGAGGTAAACATTCCGGCGGATCAGATTGTTATCTTTAATTATTTTCTTATACATATAAATATATAAATATGAAACAAATTTCTTACCTTCACATTCCTTAGGACAGTCTTTTTGCGGCATAAATGAGATTTCCAGACAGTTTTCGCAAAAGATTTTTGGTATGCAACACACAAAAGCGCATTACATTCGCCATTTCACCTGGAGGTTTTCTCTTCTGACAATAGCAACATATCTGAAATTAATAAAAATAAGTGATAATGCCGATTTGATGGGTATATTGAAAAACTAAATCTCTTTGGGCTTTAAATGAAGCGTAAATCACTAGTCAACAGTTGATACTAAGATCTCTGTTGAGTTGCCTGTAAATAGTTTCTATGCAAAATCTTACTTAGCACTTGTCTTTTTGCAAGCATGTTTATCCAGGCATAAAGTACATTAAAAGCACATCCACTCTCCGCACACGATTGTCGGCCACATTTTTGAACAGTAATTTGTGTTCCCCACATATTGCACAAACAACCTAAATTAGCAAACACGAAATTCACAAAACGCAACCATTGAATGACAAGGTAAAATCTATACTTTTGATCTATGTACAATTCACACCTTGTTTAAGATCTTCTTGCAAACATGTTCATCTAGACATTCTCACATAGAATGATATCACTATCTGCACACGATTGTCTGCCACATTTCTGAATAGTAATTCTTTCTTCGCCACACATTGCACATACAGACTAAAAATGCGTTTTGGTTATAATATACATTCCATTTGGGAAACATAAATAATAAAATAATAAACTCTACCTGGTCATCAGTATTTCTCAAAGGAGCCTCTTCTGTAATTGGTTTCATCGTCAGAAAGACACTGCTAACAAAATAAAAGTTACCAAAATGTTAAATGTAACCAATAACAGATCGTTTTCCTTTATATGTAGTACGGAGATATTTTTTGTATATCAGAGGTTGAAAATTTTCAATATCTACCACATTTCTGAATAGTAATGCAAATTTATTTTCCTTATAAATAAATTATAAGAATTGTACCTGTCCATATGTCTGCCTACATACATGCCCGTTAAAACATAGAACACAATAAAATATATCCCCGTCTGCACAAAATTCGAATTGACATCTTTGCAAATTGCGACATTTTTCAGTGCAAATCATGCAGTCCTAAATAGATTGCAAACAATATTAAAAGAGTGCAATTAACTTTCAAAATTCATTGAATACAACTTCAAATCCTGTAATAAACACATACACCACTGATATCAGTGCTAACAGCGAAGTCACTTTTATTGATAACGATTTCCATGGACTTTTCAGCCTTTTCCATCATCTCTCTGTTGAAATTTGATTCGAAACAATTCCAGCGGATCCTGTGTAAAATATTGATACTACACTCACTTAATTCTGAAGTAAGACACAACTTACAATGTAACAGTTACAAACTTACTTCAAGTTCACCTAAATTGATTGACTTGTTTTCAACTTCTTTCTTTTCCCACATCGTTAAGTTTAATGTTTTTGTCGTCAGAAACATCTTCACTGTTGTGCCTAAATAGTAATGTAATCATTAAAAAGTTCCTCAAGGGTAATTATAACCTTTTCTTTATCCCAGTTAACATATTAGTAAATATCTACTTCAGTTTCATGGTTAACTTCTCCAGAATCATTCAATCCATTATCTATTTGTTCATCTGTATCAATTATCACAGACATGTTATCCTTCGGCTTGTCATTAATTGTCACCACTTGGTTTGCAACCAACACATCCGTTACTACAGTAAGATCTTTATTCTCTTCTACGTTGTCCTCTTCCACAGAGAGCTTAGTTAACATCGTCTATTAAAAACAAGGATATAAGAAATAACTTCAACATTTTTGAAAAACATTTACTTGCAACACACAAATTTTACCTTATCAGCATGGTGCTAAGAGACTCTGAAGCAATTTCTTTGTTTCTGGAAAGAGCACTTTAGCCACATAATCAAAATACTAAACAAAAAGTCACGTGTCCTGTTGAAGTAATTATAGGAATAAAAATCAAATAAGGAGTCCAATTTGCTGAAAAAGGCCACTTACCTTGGAATGCACTGCACAAAAGTAATTTGCTAAAGTTTTAAAAATAACATTTTCTTGCTCGTCTGTGAAATTACCAAAGGATACCTCCATTGCAAGGCAAGCTGAAAAAAATTAAAATTCTTGAATATCCATCTATATTTATGCAATAAAATATAAACATGGAGTAAAAGTGCACCTCTTTTTCTTCCTTTTAAATTATATGTTTCATGTCTCTCACAGTAAACCTAGGTACATAAGTAAACAAAGACTGTTTACAAAATTTTAGTTGGTGTAAATGCTTACATTTTAAGGACAATTAGGGTTTTCCTAAAAAACTACGTACACAATTGATAAATTATAAGATTATATACTTTACAGAAACAATATTCCCTGGTCAGGCCTAACTTTAAATATAACAATTTATCTAAACTAATTTTGAAAAACGCATTTCTAGATTGATAATTCTGTAATGAAAATCATTTATCTTTATTTACCTTTCCAGAAAAAATATCCAAAATTTTCTTTCCTACATGCCGAATCATTTTCACTACTACATCTTCAGGAACATCTTTTAAGTTTCTGAAACAACACAAAAATGAAGAAATTAAAATTTAAGAGAACAATTAGATGACAACACAAGCTTGATAACCAAAAAAACTCACTGGAAAGGCACCCAAGACAACTTTTCATCTTTCATCTCCAACTTAGTGTAGTTCTAATAATGGTGTAGAGAGATATTACTATGATTATCATACATTTGTAACGTAAAATGCTTATCAAATAATCTTCGGTTTTATATTAAATTCCCATAGTTATTTGGCAGTAGGTCTCATACGCTGCATGCAAATTTTATTGTTTTGCTGTTATTATTAATAATATAAGCCGGACAGCATTTAAAACAAAATGCAACAACCCCTTTTGAATTTATTATACTTATTTACTGAATTTATAAGCTGTTTTTTATATTTTGAAAAAACAATATGAAGACAAAGGCAAATAATTAATATTTTGAATGCTTTTCTTTTTACAAATAATTTTATAGAAAAGAAGTAATGTTTTTGTCAAAAAGTAAGAACTAAGTTTAACCAAAAATACTCTAAGATTGATGCAAAACATATTTGACCTGGTGTGGGACATTGAATTATTAAAAGTCTTGCTTTGTTTATACTCAACATTGGTGCAAGTCGATGAGTATCAAAAGCTCAACTAAATAATTCCGAATGTCCCATTAAACCTTGTTGAATATCTGTTTAAATGTGTCACCATGCAAAAATTAAAAGTAGGTCAGATTTTTATAGTACCAATGCAGTTTTGTTTGCATCACAAAGATTGGGATTTTTCTGCAACCAGTCTTTTTCCTAGAAAGATACAAAGAATATGGAGAATTACCTTAAATGTAAAGTTTAGACTTTTAGAATTATAAAGATTCTCATGGTCTATTCTTACTTCAGAAGTATCAACACCAGGCTCAATATCAATGTGCACTACACCATCACGACACGTCATTCTTTCTTTTAATTGAAAATCAATTTGATCTAAAGTATGGATTTTACCACTACAATACTTCATATACAGAATGTGCAGTGTTTTACAAACATGAGAAAACACAAAGCATGTGTATAATATGAATATTATATTTTCTTTTCCACTTTCATATTACACTACACTTAATAATAACACTCTTCACCTTTGTGGATAGTATCTTCATTAGAAATGGACTCATCTTTATTCTTTAAAAAAAAAAGCATTTTAAATAACCATGCAAAAATAAAACAAGGTTAATTAAAAACAAAATTTTACAAGGTCAACTGTCCATTCACATTAAAAGTTTTACTTAACGTACACATTTGCTGTAACTTATTGGCTGAATCATGCTCAAATTCATGGCAAATTTTCTTTTAGGATCCTGAAATAAATAAAATAAAGTCTTGTCAATACATAAGCATGTATTTTAATTTTGATGTAAGGTAAACTAATTACCTTTCTCCAAGGTAAACCAGGTACACCATATGAATATCTTAGCTCAATCCCAGATGGCAGGTTGGTTCAATGCAAACAAGCATAGGTGTAATTGCCTTCAATTTGAACTGAACGCATAACACAGTTGCCATATGGAGAATCATTGACATATTTGCCAAGGCGATTGTCAAAAGTGGCATCAATGCTAAATTCATTAAAAATAAAAATCCAATTTAAACATTATCATTTTGATTAAGGGCAAATGGTCACACGAATGTGCCATGACAAACATTTATCTATATTTACCAAATATCTTGAAAAAGAAGAGATATGATCCTGCTGCTTCACTGTACGTTGTCATACGTTTTTCTCCCTCTGACTGAGTTATGTGTTCACCAGAATATTCCAGCAAAAATGATCCTTTTTCAAAATCTTTAACAGCAAAAACACCATAGCCTGTATAATGTAAAGTGATATGTAGTATTACTTTAAGTGGTACATTGTCACAAGAAAATTGATCAAGTGCTGATCCTATACAAAGGTATACCCAAAATCATAGGAAGAAGTTTGGCTGTTTGTAAAAAAAAAACACTAATTAGTGGCATCTATACAACTATCAAAAACAAAATCAAAAAAAAAACATAGTTAGTTAGTACATATAGTAAATACAGTTACCGTGTTAAGATGATTTTTAAATCATAATAATAAATATGTAAATATTGATGCTAATCAAGTTGCACATTAAACAAATGCAAAGAATAACAAGTGATCAGAAAAACAGACAACCAAAATCAATGTATAGTTCAGCTAGGCGGTCCTTAAAAAATTATTCGTTTTCTCACCAACCACAAAAAATTTGGGATAGGATTTTCAACATTCTTTAATTTTCCCAGTATTTTGCCAATTCCCAACCCCCAAAAAGTTAAACTACTGGTTGTAGCAAACAAATCAATAAGGAAATAAATAATCAAAACAAGAGAGTAATGCCACAACAGCTACCATATTTGTTTATATTGTATTTACGATCTCATGTGTTTTAAATTGGTAAAAGATAATTGAAGTAAGGATATCCTAATATTACAAACATAACGGAAAGCAAGGTTCACAAGAAGACTGTAAAATCATATTTTTTTTATCTGACAAGAGGCAAAAAAATAATTAACTGTCGACCCTGCAACAAAACTACAAGTAGAAAAACAACGAACCAATAATTAATAAAGGCCATGTATACAAATATTTAGTGAAACTAAGGGAATAAATAATGGCTCAGCTACATGATTTAGTTTCTCAGAATGGGGTCATATCTTCCCATTTTCAAGAGCCTTTGTATATTGTTTATTAACTGACTTGGATATTTAAATTTACATATTGAAATTGATGCTTACCAATAACATCGTCTATCCAATGTTTTTCAAACCCAGAAGGGTCCACTTTTTTTGTGCAGTAAAGCTTTGCTTCCTCAGTAAAATTTACTTTCACTCTTTTTCTTTGAGACTAAAAGTAGAGAGAACATGTTTATCCTAGTACACACTTGGTATATCTTTATAGAAAATGGGCAAATGTTTTATAAACTAATGCTCCATTTAGTATATATAGCATTCTGTAAAGGCTCTATTAAGCAACCCGAACGCTTATATAAAATTTTGAATTTTAGGGTGGGTGCTTATTTGAGAGGGGCAGTAAATAAAGAAGAATGCTTATAAAAAACCCTCATTTTTGTGTTATGTAAAGGCTTTCCTTTTAGGAACTATAATGAATATAAACATTTTGACATAAAATGTCATGCTGTTAATGATTTTAAAAATAAAGCTTTTTTGAACACAAGTTGTTGTTTTTTTACTAATTCTAAAATATTGAAATAAGTGCTCCTTTTGGCTATATAACTGCCTGGGGTGCTTAAATAAAACTAAAAAGGTGCGTAATCGAGTATTTACAGCATTTCTGTATTTAACAATAACACGATTACAATATTAATTTTTTGGCTAATAATCCTATAGTTGTAAAAGTTTTAGTATTAACTTACCATTGATAATTGAGTTCACTCACTAATTATTTCACTGAAGTGGAATCAACTTCACCTTTTGTTTATTTATTTATGAATCTAAAGAAAATAATATATATTGCATTTTAAATCTTTAAGAAGATATTTAGGTGTATAAGTAGTAAAAATTTACTTTACATCACACCTGTGCAAAACACAAACTATCATACATTTGTAATACAAAACAACAAATGATATTGGACACCTAAAATTATTCAATAGTAGCTCTCCTCCTTTTTTAGAATAGATTTGATGTTTTCTTATCATTATAAAATCAACAAAGCATATAAAGTGCGCTAAAAACAACAACAACGTAATGCAATGAAATCTTATTGTTTAACATGGAGATGCATGGAGAAAATTAAATACGTATCCAGACAAATGAGAAAATCTTAAACCTTACTGTGATAATTTTAACCATTTGTCAACAAAATGAGCATGAACTGGTTTGGACATAGTGACACAAGCTTTGTAAAGTATTAATAACAAAGTTTCATGTTTTTTCAACCTGCAAAAAGGCCACCTCACATTATGTGATTGTAGAAATAGTCAGCTTGCCTAACTAAGCTAGGCTGGTTAAGTGAGCCGTCTAGCTTCACCCGATACGCCCCTTGGTGTGATTTTTTGATTTTTTCAGTCCCTGCAGTCTATTATTTATATTTTTGCCAGTACATATGCATGTGTCAGCCATTCTAATTCACGGTGTTAACAAAAATTCTTAATTCATGTCAGCAAATTTTTGCTGACGTGGTTTCTCTCTAACTTGGATGTAAAATTAAACTTCAGCAATTGTGCTGCCATAAAATAAATTTATAAGGCTGATGTGGGGACATGAGCATTGTTTTCAGTGAAAAACTCATCAAAAACAGCGCATATATGAGGGCGAGATCTGGCGATTTTTTAAATAAAATTTTCACTTAACAAAAAAAGACAACCTTAAAGTTAAAAGAGTTGTAGGATTTTATTAACTATGTATGTTTATCAAGCAAATTGTATCAAACGCAGCCTTTTAATGAATTTTACGACAATAAACCTCCAACAAAGTTTGTTCCTGATCCCAGACATACTGATAACAGTATGTCTGCCATTATGTTTTTTGCGAGAATTATGTGCATGACTATTGGGATAGAAGGCTTGATCTCCTGCCATTAATACAAATTCCTGCCACTAGAAAAGGTAAGTCTGGCCCACGCAGTTGTTGTTGATAGTTGAAGTAAATGTTGACATAAATTCTGTGTTTTTATTTATTTGTAAGTTCCCGTAGGGTTCCAACATTGAAATTTTTTTTTTTAATTTTTAAACTTGGTGAATTTTGAGTTTTTTCAAAGCACCAAAGCCACCCAAAAGGCCTTATTAAATTAGGCCTTTTGGGTGGTTTTAATGGGTTTCTTAATGGTTTTTGCAGTGTTTCTGAGGATTTGGCACCCTTAAATAAAAACTTCATGTCAACGATCGAAATAAGGGTTCGCAGTTCGCTAAATGTGAATCGTTTTTTGAATACTGCGACCCAATCTACACAAATTATCATCAAAAATGCGAATCAAAATTTCAATATATTCTCAAAAGAATAAAAACAACAACAACAGCAACGATTTGATTCTGTTTTCCTTTTTGTTGGTTTGTTTGTTTTTGTTTTTAACTTTGTCTTCTTGAAGTTTTTTTAAGTATATTTTTTTCTTTTTTTCTTTTTAAGTATATTTTAAATAGCTATATATATTTTAATGTTTTCACGATTTTATATTGTATTCTATATATTTATGCTACTTGTATCACGTGTATTAATTTTTTGTTTATACAATCTGAATCTAGATTTTTTAAAAACAACAGCAACGATTAGTGAGCAGTGAAGACATCGTGTGCATGCCACAACTTTAATGCACCATGTTTGTTTTTGCTTATTATTCGGACGGCCCATTTTTTTCTTTTCAGAAATAAACGTAGTATTGACGCGGTCCTAAAATAATTATTAAATTCAATTAAATAAGTAAATGCAAATTTTTGTTCAGTCGTTAAGCAAAGTATTCAGCACATAAAAATTTTACTTTCAAATATGGTAGATTGAAGTCATAATTGCGCGAGGGTTGTTTCAAGGAAAGGATAATTTGATTCGCTGTTTGCTCCAATTTATAACAAAATTGATTCGCAAATTGATGAAAAACGGGTCGCAAAGATGCCAAAACGGTTCGCAATGTCAAAAAGAAATTTCCTCGCTTGCACGCGGAAAAGTTGCAAACCATTTATTTTACGTTAATTCGATCCCTGCATGTTAAACTACAACTTTCATCTATAACAAATGTATATATACCATGCATATCACATGAACATCTAAATTTCTAAATTTCACTTTCTTTTTAATGTAGCTTGTCTGTGATTTTGTCTTTATTTTGATTTCTTTTTCTCACTGAAGCTTGGCCTTATGAATACAGGCATTTCATTGTCATATTACACTGGCAAAAAAGTTGCTGATGTGAAATGTCATGCCTCACGTTAAATTAAAAAGAAAAGCTAAAGTTTGCATCCAAGTTAAAGAAAAACCAATTTTTCTCAAAAAGTTGGTTGACGTGAATCAAGAATTTTTATTAACACATCGGCACTCCCCTGTCATTTGCAGAGTGCTGATGTGAATTAGAAAAGCTGATTGGTAACGAAATTTGTGTAATTTACGATGGCGATGTTTGAAGCAGCCATAGCCTTTTATGAGAAAATTTTGAATAAATTTTTTTTTGTGAAGTTCGTGAGTCCTAATATTTTGTGGATTTCACGAAAAGAAAATTTAATGTCCACTTTTTTCTCAATTTATACCATTTCCCAATGGCTTTTGGAGTAGGAGACATAAAATATAGACTGCTGAAGTTGAAATTTATTTTATTTTTATTTATTTTTTTTGCAAATTGCACAAAAATTAATTTTCGTGAATTTCACAAGAGCGAGTTCCCCAATAATTTTTGAAGGAACTAATTTTTTGCGAAATTGACCAAAAAAATAAATTGACAAGTCGCCAAGGAGGCTGTTTATATGAGAGCTAGGACGAGACAAAACTGTCCTGGGTCAAAAATTTACCATATAAACACAAAGTGTTTTTTAGTATAATTATTAATGTGAGCGGGATCCTGGCAAACGTTGATTCCATTGGGTCTTACATTGACATAATAAACACATCACAGAATTCAAACGTAAATCGTAGGAATAACAGTTTTACCTAATTTATTATTTGCTCGGCCCTGTGTAAATACCTGCCCTGTCATCGGCATTTTTTGCTATAAATTCTTTTAAGAAATGGCCTATTAGCTAACTAAACCACAAAGTTATGTAGTGAGCGAAGCTGACAAATAGACATTAGAGCAGTTTGTTAAGCTAGATTACGTAATAAGCTAGTTGTGTGCTGTTTACAATGGGACACAGTAGAGCACAACAGAACACAACACTGCTGCTAAATTCCTGGCAAAGCTCAAAATAACTGTAAAAAAGATATTCCTATGCATAATAGAAGAATAAAACTTCCTCTACTCGCTACACTTGGGCTGTTGGATGTTGAACAGAGTTGTCTGGTAGAGCTTGGGTCTGTGATGGTAGCTCAAAATGAGATTAAATACTTTAGGACTCCCCATCCAAGCCATGGCCCCTCCTGGTGATAATAGACAGAGTATATATATCCTTCGATATTTGTTAGTCTAGCCATGTAAAATATACACTCATTTCAACTTCCACTAATTTAATCTGAAGAAAATATTTATAACATTTGGCCCTGTTTTACCTCGAACCATCTAGCAGTTACCCTCATTAGCTAGCTCACAAGATTGCTCTAAAAGAGAATACTCAAAATAAAGGTTTAAAGCTAGATAGAAAAAGGATCTGAGAAAAAATTATAAGGTATATAAATACTAACTGCACACACCAACTTCTTTTTCGCTAGCCAAGCCAATGTTTCCCTCCAAAAGCTCAAAATTCGCGCATGCGTAGTTCGAGGAAAAAACGCAACAAATCTGCCTCATTGCGATCTTCCCGAAAAGCGCAGCAAATCTGCCCTGGTCCGCGCAGCATATCTGCCCGAACAGTGAGATAACTGCCCTATTTTTGCAGCAAATCTGCCTGAATGTGAAAACTGCCCGAAATCAGCAGCACAACCGCCCGCTATTGCGCAGCAAATCTGCCCCTGCATATCGTTATTATTATTATTATTATTATTATTATTATTATTATTATTATTATTATTATTATTATTATTATTATTATTATTATTATTATTATTATTATTATTATTATTATTCACAGTGTTTGTTTTTCCCCCCAAACATGCAATAATCCTATTGGTTAAAAACCTAGCCACATGACTTTTTTGCCAGAAGAATTGTTCTCAAAATGACATCAAAAAAACTACACTACGTCACGCAGAAGAGAGTGGTCTATAGCTATATAGTAGGCTCTCTAGCTACCTTACCTTGCATTCGTTGTTTTTATCAAGCTGCTGCTTACAAAAGGAAACAGGAGCAGCAACAGGAAAATAAAACGATTCCACTACATGTACAAACAAAAGCATAAAAAATATAGACAATTTTTGTATAATTATGCCCATTTTAAAAGCGAAGTTCTATAAAAATAAGAACTAAAAAAACTGCTCTGTTTGCGTTTCTGCTTCATTTCTCCGCATTCACCTTCATTGAGTATAGCGGGCTAAAATCAATATAATGGTAGTAAGCGCTAAAGTAACAAAAATGGAAATATAAAACAAGGACGTGTATCTTTTCACCCCTGGGGTCATCTTGTATATATTTTAACATTTTTCTCGCTGCGAGAGGTAGCAAAGTATTTATTTGAAACAAAAAATCTGCAAAGGGAATAAATTATCTGTGTTATTCAAATGATGATATGTTCGGGACAGAGAGATGTTTTAGATAGCGCGCGTTTAAATTGAAAAGAGTCCCTCTACAACCTCGTCCACAAGGCTCTCTATGATATTCTACGATACGCCTATGATATTCAGGACGGAGCCGTCCTAGCCGTTCTGCCAGAATATCATATGCGTAGACATGAACGAGGTTGCTAAGCACTACCGCCCCTTAGTGTGAAAATCTGTAATCGTGCTGTATATTCTCCCTATCTCCAGCATTATTACAACATTTAATTGGAAAATGGAAAGTGCAGCTTAACAACCTTATGCATTTCTTGATGTAAATTTTATAAAAATTGCTTTTTTACCGTTAATTATTTCGATTTCTCTGAGTGCATGCTGTCGCAGCATTGACAGAGCGCAGCGGTAGAAGCAAAGGTAATTTAAAGCTCTTTCATATAAACCTCTATTTTCATATCTCAAACTTGAGCGATTAAGATTTATGGCTAAAAAATGACATGACGGTATTTTTAGACTCGCTGTCATGCTATTTGGCATGCTTCAAAGGTAAAGGTAAAACAAGTTGAAGGAAAAAGTAGTCCATAATAACTCATGGTTGTGACGTGGAGAAGGGTTGAGGAGCTTTAAAATACTTTGAAAGCCTGAAAAAAAAAACTTTTGAGGAGACTTTTACCCCCTTTTTTCAAATAAGTTTTTAATTGCTAATTTATGTGGTTGACGCTGCTATTCATTCTTTTGCAACTACAGTGAAACCTCCTTATAGCGGACAACCTTTATAGCGGACACCTCTCTACAACGGACACTTTTCTTGGGAACGGATGAAACGACGGTCAAACTCTCATAACAAAACCTCCATGTAGCGGACACTTTATAGCGGACACCTCTATATAACGGACATCATTTCAAGGTCCCGATTGACATTACCCCCTGGAACTGACCTCTCTACAGCGGACAGGCTTAAGAATGGGTCATACCATAGTCGTAAGAAAAAAAGTCTGGTGTCTAACAATAGACCATTGTTGTATCTTTTTGTCGCGTTTTCAAAACTCGGGCCCATTCTCTCGAATGCATCAACTTTCAAAATGGCGCTAATCCCTGCATGTGTGTAAAGGGAAATCAGATGTAAACAAGACTTTGGTTTATTTTTATTGGTTTTTATTCTTGAAAATTATTGATAAAAGGCTTAGTGGTGATCATGCCTGGTGTTAGCTGTTCTCTCCAAAATGGAGAGAAAAACTGATTGCAGTTATCACCAGAGATCGCGTAATTGATTCTTCTCTTCGTTCTCAAATTGATAAATGCAATTTACGTATTTGTCAACGCCATTTTAAAGAAGACGAATATTATCGTCATGATACAATGGCAACCTTAGATCCTGGAGTTATTCCAACCTTAAATCTACCACAAAAGAGCCACCCATCATCATTCACTTTAACCAAACCTCGGGATTCTGCTGTTGCTATTCGAAATAAAAAAGAATCATCTGTTAATGCTATTTCATCCAAAGAGTTTGCTCCATGTTATAAATCCTTTGAAGATTTTCAAAACAGAGTCAGTATGTTAAAATTGAATGGATGGAATATATCATCACCATCAACAAGGTATATATTTTTTTGCCAACATGATCAGATTCATTCAGTTCCCGAACATGAAATATACGTTTCTCAAAGTTTGGATTTCACTATTCGCTGTTTGTTGTGGAACTTACCTACAAAACACGAAATATATAAATTACATGAACATTCAGTAAAACATATCACCCTATTTAATTTGTGTTCTTTGGTGAGTTCTTTAAAGTTACGTCCTGGATTACAACCAAAATCTTCTGGTAGTTGCCTTCTTTTTTTCTTATGACTATGGCATACAAAACAAATTTTTGTAAAGAATTTGTTTATATTTACTTAAGACAATGTTTTACATTATTATTTAATAATTCTTCAATCTTTTGTATGTTATCTTTCAGCCAGTTTATTGCTTTTTAAGGGCCATAAAAACGAAAATTTGCAGGGATTTCCAGGGATTTCCAGGGATTTCCAGGCCGTATCTACCCCCGCGGTTAACGCGTTTCCCAGTCACTATAATTTCCATAGAGCAATAAGGGAGGGATAGAAACATAAACACAACTTTAGATATATTTTTAGGCACATGACCAACCACCACTTCTTTAGTACAATGAGAATTTGTACGAACCACAGCAACTGCATTTGTGTACACTTCGTTGGTTGGCTCTTTCACGCATTTCAAACACTCACCAATCAGCGGTTTCCAAATATCCATGAAAGCATGGTATCCCTTGACAAAACTGTCACACTCAGCTTTGAACTGTCTTTCATGATCCTTAGAGGTATAGCGATCTCGTATTTATCCTCACTAATGTCTGAGAGATATTATTTTGAAGAGAATTCGTCAATAAAATCATTACATTGAAATATTCGAATGTTCGAATGTTTTGAATGTTCGAATGATTTAAATGAGGTTCTTCGAATGTACATGTACTTTGAATGAATGAATCTTTGAGGTAAGCAGTTAAAGCAAAGATGTCGTGCTCAAAGTTTCAGCTCTCTGCTCGTATGAAACGAAAAAACTTGGCATTGGACGAAAAGATGAAGGTGATCGCTTACGCAAACAACAATCCAAAAATGGGATGTCGAGTGATTGGGAAACACTTCAAGATTGGGAAGACTCGTGTCTCAAATATCTTAAGGAATGCAAAAACTCTTCAAAAAGAATATGAATTTTTCAAAGGAAAATGCAAAAATTTGAGACACGGACAATACCACTTGATTAATGAAATTCTAATTGCCTGGTATAAAAAACGTGTGAGCGCAAATTTATTTCCTGATGGTCCAATGTTGAAGGAAGAAGCGATATTAATAAAAGAAAAATTGGGCAAAGATTATTTAGCTGCGTTCACTGCATCAAACGGTTGGCTTGAAAAGTTTAAACAAACATATGGAATACGTGAGACGAGAATTACAGGTGAAGCGGATGACATACCGACAATGACCATTCAATCATGGATTATACGCCTACCAGAATTAACTGAAGGATACGAGTTAAAAAAATTTGGAATAAGGATGAACTGGGCTTTTTTTAAGGCTTTACCGGAAAAAGGCCTTGTTCAAAAATTGAGAAGCTGCAAAGGGGGTAAAAAGTCTAAACAACGTCTTACAGCAGCATTTTTTGTGGCAGCTGATGGTTTAAAAGTATCTGAGCCCGTTGTAATTTGGAAGAGTAAATCTCTAAGATGCTTTGAGAACATACAGGATAAAAGAAGACCAAGTATGGTGCATTACTTCTCAAACGACAAGGCTTGGGTGAGAACTGAAATAATGGAAGATGTATTGAGACTTCTTGATCGTAGAGTCCAGTTAGAAGGTAGAAAGATTATTCTCTTTCTTGATAACGCACCTTGCCACCCTGAGACACTCCAAATTAAATTAAAGAACATTAAGCTAATCTTTCTGCCAAAGTGTACCACATCTCGCTTACAGCCACTTGATGCCGGCATAATTAGAGCGTTACAATGTAAATATCGGAAAATGCTAATGAAGTATGTAGTGTCACGAATTGACGAAGGTAAGAACGCCTCAGAAATAATACAAGACGTCAATATATATTGCAAAAACAATTCATTGGTTACAAGTAGCCTGGAAAGATGTGTCTGCAGAGGTCATACTATATTGCTTCCAAAAGTGTGATTTTAAAGAATCAGAAATTAGCTGCATTTCAGAGGATAACGAAATTGATGAAGAATTTGAGACTCTTCTTACTCAGTTGCGCGAAGACGATGACATCACTGTCGAAGACTTTATTAACGTTGATGACGATTTGACGACATCGGTCGGTTAAATAAATACTGACTTGATAGACTGGCGACAACAAGCTCGAGAGGAAGTTATATAACAAGATTTGCCAGATCTATCTGACAGCAGTCATACTAAAAAAAGAAGAAGTTGCTTCAGAAGACAACGAAGAAGAAAACATTCCTCAGCAACTTTCTCCATCAAAAGCGTTGCAACATTTGGACGAATTGCTAATTTTTTCAATGAATCAAAATGATGAAACTCTAACTGGCCTAATTTCAGAAGTCATTGACAAAGTGGAAGATATTAAATTGTCTTCGCAAAGACAAAGCAATATCTCAATGTTTTTTGTCAAGTCTTGAGCTTGTTTTAGTTTTGAAAAAAAGGTAGCATAACTTCAATATATTGTCTTCACTGTCTTTCTTCTCCCAAAACCAGTCTCCTGGTACACCTTACGGTCGATTTCAATACGCCCTAATAGCCCCGGGATGGTTTTTGATGAAATTTGAGCTAATTTTGGGAAGAACCTCAATGTAGCGGACACCTCTCTATAGCGGACAGTTTTTTGAGGTCCCGATGGTGTCCGCTATAGAGAGGTTTCACTGTATCATGTCTGTTTACCGCGCACAGACGGCTTTGTTTTACATTCCGTTAAAACAACGAATGCGATCAGTTACCTTGGTCGTTGTTTTATCGTTCTGTAGTTGTAAGATTTGTTTTCTCGTTCTGTAGTTATAAGATCTGTTAACCACGAGTAAACAGGTTTCTTATTTTCTGTAAAACCCTTTCTGTAAAAACTACTCCAAAATCGTTTTTATCACCGTCGTGTCTTCTTTAATTCTCAAGGCGGTGATAGACGATTAATCGAATTCGACAGTGTATATCGAATTCGACAGTGTATCATGTAAAAATCGTATGCTTTCTGCATGTTCAAACTTGTCGAATTCGATTTTAAAAAGTCGGACCGGTTTAACTTTTTCGATTGTTCGAAAGGTTTTTAACCAATCAAAATGCTGAAAATCTGTACATCAAATGTGCGTTCAGAAAAATGTGAATTTCTATATGAAAAATAAACATTACTGAAGGACGTTTAAAAATATTATGTCTGCCAAAAAAGGATAACAAAGAATTTAACGAGATTTTTATCAGTGAAAGGATGTTGGAAGAAGCGCTGTGGAGCGTATTAGCAGAAGACATCCGAAGAAAATTAAAATAATTTTTTTTTTGATTTAACCGAAATTCATTCAATAGAGTATCATCACACACTACTTTTTCTTAACTTTGTAGTTGCTAAAACAATAACTGCAACAGCAGCGAGTGCAACTTCGTCTTCGCTAATTTGGACAAATCGAATTCGTTTAATTGGATCGTGTATCATCGCCTTTAGGTCTAATCTAGTATTGTTCCATGCATATATTTTCGATCAGTTTGCGATGTCGTCCCCGTACGATTGTCAGATTGCAATATCGTCCACCGTACGATTTTCGATGAAATGATTTCCGTATTTGATTATTGAAATTTTCTTAGTTAAAATTCGCTGTTCATTAATTTTCACCAGAATGTCATCGAGAATTGGCTAAAACTTAATTTTTTATTACTTTTTTACTTTAAAAATAAGTCATTATTATGTGCATTTTAGGCACTGCACTTCCTACCGCGAAACGCCAACATGCTTGGTTAGGATTCGACTAGCAGTGTATCGCATCACATAAAAATACTTTTCATTACCAATTTCAATTCCAACGAAGCCAATGAAAAAATTACTTTAAGGAAAGAAAGTGTTTGGGGAAGAAACTTTGGTTTTTGGAAAAGTCGCAAAGATTTATTCCCGCAAAAAGTAAGGACAACTGTGAACCGCAAAACTTTTTTTTCCTCGAAATATACTAAATTAGAAAAGTTCCCTAAAAATTTGGCTGCTATAAGACAAAATGAATCTAAACTACATGAATATAGATTAAACAATTGATAGAATCTCAAAAGTTTTTTTCCGCAATAGATACTAATATTGACGATACATATAGAACAAAAGTTATTGGAAATAAACCGATTGGTGGGATCGCGCTAGTCGTACATATTTCTCGCATAGCTATTTTATACATCCTTTCCGCCTGTTAACATAAAGTAATGAAATTTACTTGGAAGGGGGGGGGATTACTATGATTATAGGTGAGAGAAGCACACGTTTATAAAGGGAAAGGGGAGACGGTCTTTTGGTGAGAAGAGTGTAAAGTTTTATCACGCTATATGTTTTTTAGAAACTAAAACAAATATTCGGTTAAAAACATTGAATACGCCTCTTGGTTTGCAAAATAAGGCCTTGTATCTCAATTTTTAGTTCTTCTTTGTCTTCACTTTCAGGAATAGAAGATATTGATTTTGAAATCATAATTCCAAATACATCATCCGCGGGTTTTGCTTGTGGTTGAATCTCTGTGGTAGGAAAAGATAGAATCTTTAACTTCTTTTCTTTTAGTGCAGGTTGTTTGGCAAACAAGTCTTGAAAAGATGAACTCTGTTTGTTGACCCGTTTATATTTGGGTTGTATTTCTTCTGATCGAAAGTCACTCGATTTAGAATCTTCAAGGTCCAATGGCGCCTCTCTTCTTTTCATGTTTGATTCTGTCCGCTTAGACACAAGATTGTCATTTAAAAAGTCAAGATACTTTTACCATGGCCAGTTTGGTTTCTTTAAGTCCTCTCTTCCACTCTTTTGTCGTACAGTACCATAATACGTTTTTAAGCTATTCATCTTTTTTTGAACTTCAATCTCTGTCATATTCATTTCTTTCGCAATTTCTGTCAATGCGAGTTGTTTTTTGTTCTTGTCTATGAATCCTGCTTTATAAAGAACTTTATATTGTGACCACAAATTTATTAGTCGTTTGATTTCGTCACTTGTCCATTGTTTTTCATGACTTAACCCTTTCCGACCCCTTCTTTTCTTGCTGGTACTAATTTCTTTCCACATTGTAACTGTCTTTCCATTTTGTCCAAAGTTATCCGATATTTGATCGTCACTTTGATGTATTGAAAATAAAGGTTTTGATGTCTGCATGTCATTAACTGAAGTAAACTGATCTGCAGGTGTTGTGATAAGTGAAATAAAGGTAGCTATTGCGATGATTGTTGTTGGTTTAGCTGAAGGAGTTAGTGTATGCTTGAGGACCACTAGAGTATCGTTACGTTTACATTCTCGTTAAGAAAGACTTCAATAAAATCCAATCAACTACACATAATTCTTCTCGTAAACATTCTGTTTTGATGAAAGCTTTCTTGTTATTTCATTTTTTAAATGCTTTTGTTTTGATTTCAATAAAACTATTGTAGCGTGTCATTGGGAACAAAAATAAATTGATTACACAATATTTTTTTAACCAAACTGGGAATATTGTATTATTATTTTGGTGGTTTTTAGACTATGTCTATGTAGCAATATATAGCTATATTATGTACAATATATTGCCCGCAATATATTGCTGTAATGCAAAACGACTATTCATAATTTTCTGTTTTTATCGTCAGCGAGTTTGTTAAACGTTAAATGACCAAAACGTGAAATGACTCTTTCGAAGAAGGCGTTTATTAAATATATTGAAAAGACATTCGGGGGCAGTTTACTTGAGAGATGGGACAAGATGATTGCCTAAATTTTCTCAAACCAGTATTTTTATATTAGTTAGGTATTTAATGCGTTACAATGGCATTCTCAAGCTACCGTGTTTGTATCTCTAACCATTGCGTGGCTTTTGTAATATAAGATTGTAAAATTTTTCAGGCACCAAACAACCAAAGTAAAGAACTCCTTTTTAGTCCTCTTTTGCTAAAGTATCTGGCAAAGTGAACAAACACATATTCTAAAGCGTTTATCTGGGCCAAAACCAGGCGATTTTTGGCTTGATAAAATATTGGTACAAATGTCTTCGTTTTAGCGTTATCTTTTATTATTATTATTATTATTATTATTTATATTATTATTATTATTTTTTTTATTATTATTATTATTAACATCAACATCGGGTTCTAATTATCTCTGGGTTTTTTTGGTTTTTTAATACTGCTGCAACCTGAAACCTTTCTCGACCCCAGAGCTCTTTGAGATAAACCTCGTTTTAATCCCAAAGAGCTCTGGGGACGAGAATGACTTGAAACCTGTCGCAAAGAACTAAGAGCATAAAATTTCTCAAGCTCAACGAATTTTAAGTCTCTTTGCGAAACTTTGAAAAAAAATTATCGCTGAAGTTAATCCTGAAAGCTCTTTTTGAAACGAACAACAATTTTTAGCATGTCAATTTTTCATTAGCTCACGCGCTAGCATTTTTGGTTTCCAGATTTACCTGTTGTTCAATTTCTTCAAGCTTTTGTTTTCAACTGTGGGTTAACGTGGCTTAATTTTTTTTGCTTTTAATTTTTTGTCTCATGGGTTGAAATTAATTAGTCGTAGTTCTTTCTCTTGTAAGAGAATATAATGAGAAAAAAACTTTATCAGGACATATTTATCATCTACAGCGCTCGTAAAGAATGTAAACAAAAAAGAAAGATTTGCCATCTTCCATGAAATTCAAAAAATTCTTAACTTTTTCAAGCATTGACAACGTTTTTCCAAGCATTCTCCAGACATCGCCGCGCAACCTAGAGTGGCTAAAGCACGTTAAATTAATATTAAGTGTGTTTGAGTGTGAGTGTTATTGGAGACTTCATCCTTCTCTTTGCATCCTTTTGTTGTTTATCGTAGGGCACGGGAAACTCTTCAACTTTCTCTTCAATTTTTTCTTCTTCTTGAATTGATAAATTCGACATTTTCATTTTTAAATTCATTTTAAAACTTGAATTCTCTCCTCTTGCACAAAAAAACGCTTTTGTATATGCTAGTTTGTTTGATTCATATGTAGCAAATTGTGGGCATGTGTTGATCTCTTACTAGCGCATGGTTTAACGTGATCTTGGAATCAAATTTAATCCACGTAAGTCTATAGGTTAACGTGATCACGTTAACCTATAGATTTACGTGACTCAATTTAGTATCTGGGTTAATTTTTTCTACTCGTTTTCACTTGGGTTTGTATGGGTTAAAAATTAACTCGTAACAATTAATCCACGCCAACCCACGTTGACCCGAAATTAAGTCTTACAGAGTGAGGCTGTTTGTAAAAACAAGTTAGAATTTTGGTCAGATCGAAGTTGCTCAATTATTAGCCAATCTATATCTGAACTTTTGCTTAATTTTATCTATATTATAATGCCCGTATACGTCTGTCTGTCTGACCGTCTTTCACGCAAAATGGTAGCTTAGCTGCGACGGGCGAACCCGTGGATTTTTCCACGGGCTAACGACTAGTTTAACTAATTTTGTCATTTATGGGAAAGGAAATTGTGCAAGAAAGAAATTATTTTAGTTTTTGTTCTGGGAGTCTTCTTTCTTGCGGGCCTTTGTCTATTTTCGGAGGAAATATTTTTTGTGTGTACAGAATTGAAGTTGCTTAGTAATTTTTTCAAATCCAGTTTAGTTGCCTGGAGTTGCTTATAAAAAGAATAGTATAATTGTTATGCCTGTTAATTCATTATATCCAGAAACACGTGTACTTAACCACAAACACTGTTTTTTTGGCTCGCAGTATTGTAATCAATAATCTCCTATTTAACCTGTGGATTTATCCACGGGCTACCCACTAGTACTGCTACATATCTTAACATCAAATTGACAATAGTCGGGTGGGGGTCGGTTGGCAAATTGAACCATCACGCCAAAGTAGGATAATAGCTTAGCTAGAATATATTTCATAGACTATCTAGGTAAGCATCTTAGGCGTAGGCGACTCGTTATCGTCCTTTACGATTATCTGAACAAACGTTGTGCCATCTTCTTTGGGAGCTTAGTGGCTCGGTTGTAGCAAAGTTTTGTGTACTTTGCTTTGCGTGACTAAAAATTAGACACCAAAAGTATTTCACGGAAAATTTACCTACAAAGATTTTACCTACAAAGTCGTTGCAAATATGCAGTGACAGACCGACAAGCAGCAAAAATCATAATGATAGCCTAATTAGGAGGGATAAATTAAGACATGCTTTAAAAAAAGGAGTTAATAGTTTTGAAAATACATATCTAGTTTCTTTTCGATCTTTCATTCATTAAAATCTATAAATTGAACGTAATAGCCAATTTGCCGTATGTGGTCTTCTTCTTGCCTAACATAGTAACATAGTTTTCATTAGAACCTAGTTCTTAAGACTTTATTTCACAAAGACCAAAACTGTTCACAAGAAATATTCTGACTGTAGGTAGTTACAAAAGAGATAACACTTCTAGTTTTGATAGACTGCTGTGCCACTAACATCGTCGTAGGTCTTCTACATGATGTTGATAGAAATCTTCCTTATAATAAGTAAGAGCTAAACAAAAGGGGTTGCAAAATGTTAAGGTCGAAATTTTTCATCCTCTTCCCCAAGGTCTCTTGTCCCCTAAGCCGTTATACGGAGAGAAAGGCAAAATGCTCTGGGAACGAATCTGGTCATTTCTATCGGCAGTTCAACTGTACTTAAGATAATTGATTTAATCTTTTTTCATATTCTATACCAGGATACAAAAATTTATTTCTATTCCAATCACTATCTGGGACTTAAAAAATACAGTTGTCAGAAAGCGCTATCAAAAACTCTATCCACTTGAAGTACTACCCATAATTGTTTTGCTTGATAGTAATTCTTCTAAATACTGATTTCTCATTTCCAGTTTGTCAATTTTTAACTTTAACGTCTCATTTTGTGCCGATAATTTTTTAGCTTCAGTCATTATTTCTAATTCCTTGAAACGTCTATTCTCGCGGGATCGTTTCGCCGCCTCATTGTTTCGGCGTCTTCGATCCCAATAAACATTGTCTTTAACTTCTTCAGGTAAAGTTGTAGTTTTTGTTTTTGCAACTAAAGGTTTCGGATCGTATATATAACCTCTTTTACGTTTGCGACCAATTTTACCGCCACCTCGTTTTCTTTTGTTTTCCACGCTACCATCGGATGATGATGATTGTTTCGCCGGTTTCGCTGCCTCGCAAACCGGTAATTCACACGAACGATCTGTGTCGCTAAAACTAGTTTCTTTATCGTTTTTTTGTCGATAACACTCGTCGGAGCTTACTTTCTTTGTTTTTTCTCTGACATTATCGTTACCGTTCTCGTTAAATTTTATAAGTTTCGGCGGATTGTGCAAATTAACATCATGCCGAGCAGCTTTCTTTCTATTTGGTGATATTTCAACAACGTCAATTTCACTTCCGTCGGAAGAACTACTTTCTGTATCCGAACCGTCTCGTGATATAACCCGACTCAATGTATGTGTGTAGTGTTGAGACAACATGTCTTCATGTTGGGCATAAGTTTGTCCGAGTGTTCTTTGGTCACCTATAAAATCATCCGATTTTATCCGTCCTCTTCCAAGGAGACTATATGTGTCTTTGATTACAGGTTGAAATGCGCTCCTAGACGATATTTGTCGACTGCTTAGGAGAGGCATATTAGATCGTTTATTGGGTGGACCGTTTTGTGGACAAAACTCGTCTTCCGTACTCATACCTTCTGACGATTCCAGTAGACTCCAAGTTGAAACATGATTTTTTGCGTTTTCTGGTCTGTTTTCAAGTTTCTTAGAATAATTTAATTCCTGTCTTTTATACTGCCATCCATTGAGCCTCTCAATTTCATTTTTTTCTAAGCTTCGGTTTTTTCTTCCCCAAGTCTCTCTATATGTGTCATCAGGCGGCCTAAAGTGTCCAATTTTTGTGAATTTATCACGTGTGTGTGTTGCGTTGCAGTGTGCGTGCTTTTCCTTGCTGTACCAAGTAGTACCTTTTACATCTATATCATACTCAAACGAATTTCTAAACTCAGCCATGTAGTCGCGAAACGATGTTAAATCCTCAGTTATGTGATCACTTCTTCTTATACTTTCTTTTGCGTTGTCAACCTGAAAAAACAACATCTCTATAATAATAGCCGTATTCTGTCTGTTTCTGCGCAAAATGGTACCTCAAGTAGCTGGACACACAAAATGCGGTATATAAAGGACAGGCTAATCCGTGGATTTAGCCACGGGCCACCGACATGTCTTTAATAATATCCGTATTCTGTCTGTTTGTGCGTGAGAAAAAAGTCGTGTTACGGTAACACAAGATGCGACATATAAAGGACGGGCGACCCTGTGGATTTTTTCACGGGTTAACGACTAGTCTCTTTTATTAATACCTGTATTCTGTCTGTCTGCAACAAAATTCGTGCCACAGAAACACAAAATTACAATTGCTATATTCTTAACTACTTTGTTGCGGCACAAAATTTCCGTAAGTTAAAAATAGCAGCTGCGAGTAGCGACGACCAAATTTCTTTGTTTTTTTGAACGGGTAAACTTCCGTGAATTTCTCACAGGCTAACGACTAGGCTCTATAGTAATACCATTTGTTTATCTCGCCGCAATATGGCTGCGTCGAAGCGTTATTTCGCCCCAAACACTACCACCCCTTCCATTCCATCACAAAGTAATACTATTTTTGTATTGGCGAATAAGTTTTTCTTAAATACAAAGCCATGTAAAACATAGAATGTTCTTAACTTGTTCTAATTTATTGACCAACACAAGTCTTACATTTTATATAGTTTATTTTCTTATACAAACAAAACATACGCATCTTTATATATGCCTAACGCCTATATGGAGGCTCAAAATAAAAAACATAACGTATGTATAGCTATGTAGATGTTTATATGAAGGCTCGAAACGAAAAGAAGTAAACGTATATATATGTGGATGCTTATATGAAGACTTCAAATAAAAATAAGTGAACATATATATATATATGGAGATGTTTATATGAAGAATTCAAATAAAAAATAAGTGAACATATATATATATGGAGATGTTTATATGAAGAATTCAAATAAAAAATAAGTGAACATATATATATATGGAGATGCTTATATAAAGGCTCCAAATAAAAAAAAGTAAACGTATGTATATGTACCGCCATAACATCGAAATTTTAAAAGCAGATCACGACACGTGTTTTCTCAATATGGGATCTCAATATGGGATCAGGCTGTTTAACTTACATTTGTTACAGTCAATGGTAAGATCATTTCAAACCTACTGTGCTAAACGGAAATGATCAAATCGTCAAGAGTTCTTCGAATAAGAACAAATTCTGGTTTGTGACATAAAAAATGGTATCCTCACTATTTATCCAACACTTGTCTATATTTAAAATTTGAATTTATATTTCATTTTTAATTTTTATAATTTTTTAATTTCTATAATTTTGGATTTTCAATTTTTTAATTTTTCAATTTTACATAAACTATTAATATTTTCCTATTCCCCACTGCGAAGGAGGGTTTCTGTGTACCCTTAGAGTAGCACATGAAAGTTTTAGTACCTTTAAAAGTCAGCAGAAATGAAGAATGTGGCTAAACGATAAATAAATCCATACATTTCACGCTTTCGTTCTGGTCAGAAGTTGCTATTGTGCTTCATTTACCGTGTGTTACTGGTGACGCAACCGCCAGAGTTTAAGGGGTGGAGTGCGTTTTAGATTATGGTTGTATGTTTTGCTATCGCACTGAAAACTTCACTTGTTGTTGGTATTTGTTTTTTTTTCGTGGAACCTGTTTCACTGAGGTAAAAAAAGGTTTTTTACTGCGTTTTTTGTAAAGGTCGTTTTACATTACAGCAATATTGATGTTGCAGATTATTGCCACAGTATATTGATATAGTGTGAAAACAACCTACATTCTATTAATAGAGAATTATGACGCAAATGTTCTCAATGTTCTAGAATATTTTTTTAAATCAAACCAAGAACTAGGTTTTAAGACAATCTTTGGAAGTTCTGCTTTTGCATTTGACCTCTCAATAAGGTAGGCTACAAAAATATTAACACAACGCCAGTTTTTTTCACTAATCCCTCGAAGCTATAAAACGGCTTCGAGATTACAACTTCTGCAAATATATAGATTTAATAAGTAGCGATTGTTAAGAAGAACTTGTCCTGTTTTTTTTGGCAAGAACTGCACGTACTTAATGACTTTTTTATCTCTATTAAGAGAAGGTGTGGAAAGTACAATTTCCGTATCGCGGTTGATTAAAAAATAAGGAAACAAAATACATTTTTCTCATTCAGATACGTTTGACTTTGGCATAGATTTTTATAGAACCGACTTTCCTCATTTGATTATACCCAATTATGTAAACATAAATTGACTAGTCGTTAGCCCGTGAAAAATTCAACGGGGGATCTTGCGTCGTATACATTCCCCGCATCGCCATTTCATGCATCCTTGCCCGTCTATTAGCATGTAGTAATGAAATTCCTAAGACGAGAGCTATTACTATAACTATAGGTGTGATTATCATGCGGTTTTTGATTTAATAACTGGTTTCTAAAAAATGTGAAAATATTACAGGAGCATTAGATATCGTTTTGAACAGACAGACAAAATACGGCTGTTATTATAAGACTAGTTGGTAACCCTTGCTTTACATATCGCGTTTCACGAGTCCGTAGCACCAAGGAGTTTTGGTAGCACAGCGCAGACAGCTATCGCTACTGTGGTACCATTTTGAGCAGAGGGAATTTTTAGAATATGAAAATCCATTATAGTTAGTCAAAATGTCGAGTTTCATAGACATCGTATTTCTTGTCCCGTTACACATCCTAGACCTTTTTTAGCAATAGATTAGTATAAATATGATAAAATCCAGCAGTTCTGAAAACTAACAAATCTGGCATACATGAGATGAATCACGTTGTTGACAAATGTTCTAGTTATGAGATGAATCACGTTGTTGGCAAATGTTCTTGTTATGAGATGAAAGTTATGTTGGAAAGATTTATGTTTAAGTCTTCATTTAATCAATTTTATGTTAGTTTTCATTCCTAATGACTTGACTTTGTGAGTGGTTTCAAGCAATGGCCAGCTTACTGTTATTTGAGATGATGTCAAAACATTTTAGGCGCGGCCTGTTCGGCATAGACGAAAACTCTCAAATGCATTGATCAAATTTTTCTACGCCTTGTAAGTTATAAAAAGTTTACAGAAAATTTTTTTCATAAAAAAAAACAAAATCAACCTGTGCAAGTGTGGTGTAGGGTATTAGCCTATACACAACAATAACAACAACAACAACCACAACAACAATAACAATAACAACAGCAACAACAACAATAACAACAATAACAAAAGCAGCAATAAGAAACAACAATAACAACAACAACAATATCAATAACAGTCACCTAACTATTTATTAATCTAACCGTTTCATTGTCATTCAAAAAACTTTCAACCTTTTTCTTATTGACCGTAATGCATTCAAATCCAACCTCGACCAGTCCAACTCAAACTCAGCTTGATTTAATTTTATTTCCAACAAGCTTGTCTTATCAAAACATAAATATTTCTTGTCATAACTTAAACTTTTTTATATTATATTGCTGCTATTCTCTGTAAACAAATATAAACTCACCTACACGTGGATTTATTCCAAACTTATATAACCGTCAGTCAACTAAAGAATTCTTTTATAAAAATCTATTGATTTCTCCATACGGCGTAGCTGTATTGCAACACCATTTTGAATGTGAATACATCCACACATGAGAAAAAGTTATTCACAGATATTATATTGTAAAAAACCCTTCACGACGTTTTTTTTTTAAACATTTTAAACTTCATAATTACACTGTCCCACACGTAATTCGTAGCGATTACGTAAGTTTGTGTTTTAAATTATACAACTTTAAGCACCGACATTACATCACACACTCGCGTGTAAGCTTCACAATAACATAAAGTTTTTTTTTAGTTCAACATTTACAGTATGTGTATTAACATTTTTTTTGTTTATTTTTTATAAAGCTAGGTCTACATGGATTATAAAATTCTAGTTGAATAACTTCTCGATAAATATTGTAGCACGTTTTTTTTCTCACATGAGAGATTTAATTAAGAATCATATTAATTAATTAAAATCTGAAAAATCTGAATGACGTCAGTGTTATAAAAACTATTTTTTTAATTCTTTTTTAATAGTCAATAATCAGTATATTTTTGGAGTGATTTGAATATGGACATAAATTTCATGAAGACGTCACTACATTGCAATACTTTAAAACGCAAACGTGAAAATGAGACTGTCACCTATTTTTAACAAAATCTAGAGGGGAGAAACAGCAAGCATGGTATGCTATGAGCTGTTGGAATTTGTTAAGAGAAAGCTCCTATAGGAGTACAACATAAATAGAAAGGATCAAAAATTGTTTCGGACAGACGATTATGTGAATTAGTCCAAATAAAGAATTTAAAAGAGGTTAAAAATTAATAGGAAGAGTTTTCGATTTATTTTAAGTCATGATGATCACGATACAGCCCACTAACATGGTGCCAAACCCTATAGAAGAACACAGTTAGTTAGCGCTAACAATTTACAGGATAGCATATGGGTGCTCTTTTCAAGTTTTGAAAAGCATATTTAGTGTATCGCATCATTAGCAACAGAACAAAGTTATTCGCGTTTCAATTTATTGTACAAACAATGAATTTATATGTCTTCTAAAATCCGATGATGAGTGGGCGATTGAATGCAAATCATTTATTGGAAATTACGAGCATGTGAGCATGGGATGATTTTCATGTCGCTTTGTATTTGAATATTATTATAGTTTTAAAAACAAATACAAAATTACAAGAATGGTAAGCTACCACAAACGCGCCATACTAGCTTATTTAGAGAAATCACTCGCTGGCGCAGGCATTCTAGATAGATGTATTAACGTGGGTGATGCTGGTAGTATACTGCTGGTAACAATTGGTGACACAAGAGATGAAAAAAAAGACATTTTAACAATGTCGTGTTGTAACGGACTATATGTTAAAAAGCCGCTGGCGCTTACTTCATAAAAAGTGCCAATGTAAGTTATACAGCATCAAATATGTTATCATGGCTGGTGTGCTTCTTCACAATATTTGTATACACAGAAACGATCCCAAGCCCCGATGGAGATTGGAGGTTGAACATCTACTGGCTAGGAAATTTCTAAATACAACAAAACCAAGATGGAAACAGAAAATGTTTAAGGAATGAAACCTCCGAAGAATGGCTTTGGAATAATCAGTAAATCGTTGACAACTACACTACATACTAGGAATAACGTTATGAAAAGAAGTAAATACATCACTGTTATGGATGATTTGATTGTTGTTCGAAATTGGTGACATCGATGGTGACACACTACTTCGAGAGGAGGATGACAATGTTGTTTGTGAAATCCTTGATGAAACATTGATTTGACATAGGATGTATGGGACTGTTCATTTTATAGTTATTTAAGTGATTATGTTGTCGTTGTTGTAGCATCACCATGTAATGAAGTTGTGCCATTTTTTTTATGTTGTCTATTTTTTTTTAACCTTTTCACGTCGAAGGTCAAGGATGGGTTTTCAATCTTTTTCTCTCATTTTCAGACGTTTTGCGTTGATTTCCGCCACTCATAATACCAGTTGGTTTATAGCTAGAACCTAGCAGCCGATCATTTTTCATGAGGTTTAGCATCTTTTATTTTAGGAATTACGTGCTCTGGTTCAGTTTCAACTTTCAACTCCTTAAAAACATTGTTCTGTTCTACTACCGTAAATATTCTTGAAATACAATTCACGAAATTGCATGTTTAACAATTATGTTCAATCATGGTGTGAACATGCACGTTCACGAGCTAATGCCACGTTCCACGAAGATGCCCGATTGTTAAAGAATTACACTGAACAGTTTAATTGAACAATAGTTTTTTGTTCCCTTGTTTATATAGTTGCGTATTTGTGAAATTTGTTTATCTACAACTTTCTTTGATTTTATGTATATATAGGGCAAGGTTGCATAGTGAACAGTTTTTAAAAACAAAGAATATACGTAAATATTATAGAAAAAACGAACTTGATTCGTTCTCTCGCATACGTTTCCGCCACGATATCTACTTTGGATTCACATGACGTTAAAAATATTTCGTGTCGTCAGAACTTATTGCGTCAAAAACATGGTTTGTGTCAGTTAAGACAGGGTAAACAATTTTAATCGTCCGAAGCTGCCAGTCCGGATCCGCTCTTTTTTTCTCCTTTAATTCGAACCATTGCTGTTTTACGTTATTGTATTTCACCTGAAGTTTCATTAAACTTCAATTTTTCTTTCGTCTCTTTTATTTTGAATGACTTAAGGGTTCGTTTTCGAGTGCTTTCTCAATTTGGGCTAGAATTGTTCACAAATTTCTTTTGGGTGACTTTTTCAAAGCCTCTTGCTCCAAGTGACCATAAATGTTGGTGGTTGTATCCACGAGAGTCGAAGCATAAATGTTGGTGGTTGTATCCACGAGAGTCGAAGCATAAATGTTGGTGGTTGTATCACGAGAGTCGAAGCATAAATGTTGGTGGTTGTATCCACGAGAGTCGAAGAAAAAAGAGTTGTTTCTTAACCCCAATTTCGGTTGTTTATTTTCTCCATCCTTACACTCTTCACAAACTCCTTACTTAAAAAATACATCTATGCTCAAAATGATACCTGGCGACGTGCAATTCAATAACAAATTCAGATTAATTACTTCAAATAATGAATCTTTTTAATTCATTACATAGATTTCATCAGATGAAGATTAATTATTTGAAAACTCCTGCGATCATTCTACATATAAATTAATTGAACAAGTTAAATAATTAATTATTCCCCGTGTTGTACCAAAATGCTAACCAGGTTGGTCATTATTCTTATTTCTCTGTTGTTTTAAACAATAGATCTATTTTCTTTTAACCTAAAATCCCAGTCCTGATATGCGTTTATTGTTTCAAAACGCCATTTTGCTCTTAAAATACAAGAATTAGGCTTGAACAGGCTGCAATGTAATTTAGATTTTATGAAATAAAATATCTAACACTGTATTCTCCTAACTCCTTCGCATATCACTAGAACTAAGTTGGAAATAATAACTTTTCGAACCACCTTCTATTCCATCCTTTTTTTTTTGTAAAGATCGTGTCAAACGTCAAACAAATGATAACACAAAAACGTTTTCACCATCAGTCATAATAGACAACAAAAAATAAATATATATTTATACATGCATGACCCACAACTATATAATAATAGAAAAACTAGTGACAATATGTAAAAAGTGTCAAACCATAGAAATCCACGATTTTCTATAAATATAAAAAAAACTATATAATGTGCGACCAAAGTGTCAAACCATGAAAACAAAAATTACACCATTTTTTATAAATATATAAAAAGTGTTATGTTTGACTGAAAACTTCCCATCAATGCTATGAAAATGCTAAGATCTCTTGACTTCTTCTACTCAATTAGGTAAATTCATCTGCCCAAGGATACACCTAAAAAATGTAATGGCACGTTTCCTCCCGTTCATATACAAAACATTTTTAGACATTTGTTGAGCTGCTTCCTCTATTGGTTAGTGGTTGAAACGCTGATCAAAATAATTTATATATGATCATGTGTTTTTATCGAATAGTCTTGTTTTGATTGCGTCATCAATAAAGCTGTCCATATGCAAAAACGTTTTTTTTAGAAGTTTGGTAATCTGCTTTTCCGAACGTGTGTAGTGTACAAATGCAATCTCGTCCCCAGTGCACTTGATGTTAAGGCTTAAAACATTTTGAAATCGTCATTAACATTTGGTTCCGGAATCGGGTGGGTTGGTCGAGCTTTGGGAATTAATTAGTTATGGTCACAGGTAGCCTTTGGTTACTCACGTTTGCAATGGTGTTAGTTATTTCTACCCGTTTCCAAGTTATTGGGCCTCAAAATTATACCAACGTTATTGCAAGGAAACTTCCTACAAAATAAAAAATTTTGGCCGGCTGTTTTTACTATGACGGAAGTAACAACAACAAGTTGTAAACTGTGTTTTTACTTTAGCTAAGTTGCAGTAAAGTTATTTTTTAAAAAATATTTACACGAAACACTATACAGTGGAATCTCTCTGAAGCGGACACCATTGGTGCAAAAAAAGTGTCCGTCTTATAGAGTGTCCGCTTTATAGAGATTGTATCCAAAAATCACTTCCAGAGCAAAATTTTGCCGTAAACATGACTTTTTTTGTTTATATACGTTTTTTCTTTGTTCTATTCCTTCCAAATCAAGGAAATGAGACATATAATTTGATGAATGTGAACTTGTATTATTCATTCGCTCTACTGTTATACAAACAAAAACAAATATCAACTAAGAAATACATTGTATTTGATAATCACAGGAAAGCGTATAAACAAAGGGGCTGGTTATGGTCTGGAAATTCCAGTTCTATAAGAGTTTGTTGGTGTCGATAAAGGCGTTGATTGGGCGAAAAAAAAATTAAAAAGATTTTAGAGATTCTAAATAAAAAAGTTAAAAAATGTACGAAATAAAGATAAAAATCGAAATTTAACAAGTGGGTTTTTCTTCATGTGTCTGCTTTACGCAGAGCTTTTTTCAAGGAAATGTCATTTGGTGCGAAAAAGTGTCCGTTTTATAAAGTATCCGCCTTATAAATTTCCGTCTTATAGAGATTTTCTTGTGAGAGTTTGACCTGAAATCAGTCCGTCCCAAGGAATAGTGTCCGTTATATAGAGGTGTCCGCCTTAGACCATGTCCGCTTTAGAGAGATTTTACTGTAATACAGTGGGCGCTTTATTCGATACACGACATACTACATATCTGTACTAAAGCGCTCCACTTGATCGCATGGTACAGTTAAGCTCTCAATCGGGCGTTCAAACGCCGAGTCACACAGTTACTTGTAGCTTAACCCGGCGTTTCGACGCCCCCCGGCTAGTTTCGTAATAAAAAATTAGCATGTTTTCAATTGTTATTGAGCTCTTTCTTCCGCAAAAGCTGGCCTTTTGACACACTTTGCAGTCGATTTGATTACATACCCAGGGGTAGGTTGTTGAAGCAATATACGACAGTACGGAAAGAACTTCCATGCAGCAAAACCTCTCTAACGCAGACACATTTTTTAGGTCTCGATAGTGTCCGTCATAGAGAGTGTCACTGTACCTTCACTTGCTTTGGCTGATTTATCTCTATATCTTATTTCGAGAAAAACGCAAATTTTTGAATTCAGTAGATACTGCTACTGCGTTATTGTTATTTCATGCATATAAACACCGGGCAACAAACGAATGAGTTCCTGCAAGAAATAACATTGTAACCACAATGCTATTTTCTTGCAGGAACAATGCCCAACAACCATATGAATATATTTGCCACCTAAGAGGAGCCTCGCATAAAGGTATCAAGATTAGTATGCGAGCAATTGAGTGAAGGCAAGCTTCTTCATGCAGCATGGATTAGTAACATATATCTGTGTCTCAACAGTTCTAAAACGCTCATTCTCGCTGGACCTGACAACAAATGAATGAGTTCCTACAAGAGATTAACATCGTGGTTATACACATACCCAACAACCATACGGACATATTTGCTACTTAAAAGCTACCTCGCAAAAAAGGTATCAAGATTGGTATAACTGTAACAGGGTGCCCAATAGGAAATTTAAGGGGTTCAAAAATTAACGTCGCATTTTTGAAAAGAAATACTTTTGTCATTTTTTTGTTTTAATGACTAATCGCTCCCGCGTTTTTTTTTTCATTTTTCACTTTCTCATTTTTACGCCAGCCCTTATAACGCCACTGAGCAAGAATTAACGCCGCTTAGGGCAGGCGTAAAAAGGTCCGTGAGGTATGCAACTATTTATGACGAAAAACTTCGAAAATAGCTGCCTTGTCTCATAACATTGTTATAAGATTTTAACCCTAATATAAAAAAACTACCAAGATCTGGTAATGACGTTAGGAAGCCATTCTCGACCCCAGAGCTTTTGAGATAAACCTTGAGGTTTTAATCTCCAATAGCTCCGGGGACGAGAATGGTTGGGAAGCATCTGCTTAGACTCAGCAGATTGGTGATTTCTTCATTCATAAGGAAGCAAATCTCACGCTCATTTCCACTATGTGCAGAACATAGTAGATTACAAAATTGGAAACGAACGTTTGCATTGTGTTTTATCCTGCTCAATTTAGTTCTACACATGCGACTTTTGAAAATAAATCTCGAGGAACTGTCGCCTCAATAATTTGAGATGTAATTTGTAATTTTTTCACACAAAAAATAATACCAACGTTTACACGAATGTAAAGAGGACTCAATCTCACTTTTATCAAAAATGTTGTTAGAGTGCCATTCTCTAACCCACAGAGTTTTAGAAATAATGGAAATTTTTTTTCTAAATATTTCTTTCCAAGCAACTTTTAATCAATGAATTTAAGTTTGGCGTTGCTGACACTTCTTCGTAGTGACACCGCGTTTTCCATTATTAACCGTAGAGAATACTAACTGGACAAAAATTTAAATCGTCGTCCTGGTTAAAATAGAAATAAACAACATCTATCAGGGAATATTTTACAGGCAATATTAATGGGCGTGTCCGCTTTAGAGGTCAGTTCTTCTACGGGTGTATTACCCGTAGAACTGACTGTCTAAGAGACAACTTTCCAATTGCGGTTGTCATTATTAAGGACTTTTACGCTTTTACGCAGACTGCGCATGTCCGACACGTAATTTTTTTTTCTGCAGAACATTTCTAGTAAGTGGAAAACAACCTTTAATTCGGTCTTACAACAAATATCAATGCGTTGGCAGATTTCTATAGCAGATTCACGCATTTAGAGTGGGATTGGGATCTTATAGGTATTTAGTTAAATCCTAGATAGATACCCATGTTATTGTGTGGCGCCGTAGTTTCGCACTTTGTGCGGGAGAGACCGGGGTTCGATTCCCCTTGGCAGCGTTTCAATATGGGCAAGTGAATGTTACTATAGCCCCGGGTTAACCCAAGCCATGTAAGGGAAATTGGGGAGATGGCACACTGTGTGGGCCGTTGGATGTTGCAGGAAGTTGTCTAGTAGAGCGCGCACCCTAAATTGGTCTGCGTAGCTCAAAATGAGCATTGAATATATACTCAAGGACTCCCCATCTATGCGAAGGCCCCTCCTGGAAATAATAGACAGGGTATATCCCTCGATATTTGTAAGGCTAGCCATGTAAAATATGCACATCTCTCTTCACCTTGAAAATCTGTTAGCTGTTGAATACGTCGCATGACCATTTTCGACCACTTTTGAAGTAAAATTGAGCCGAGACATACACAAAAAAACCAACATTGCACATGAGCAAAATAACGCTTGGGCTTAGCGAGACAATCAGTGTTGATGCCTCGCTTAAGCTGGACCGTGGTTTTGAATGATTTTACATTTTACAGGCAAGACAGACAGAAAGGAATGTCATGGTTATGACAGTAGAACGATTATTTGGCGTTTGGTATGGGTGGATATTTTTCCTCACAAAATGATAAGCTACAACCACGTGGAAATCGCATATCTAGTTCTTTTGATCTCAACAGTGAGTCCATAGAGTTAAGTGAAATAGAGGAAATCAAAGTTCCTGATGTGACTACATCCCATAAATTTAAGTCACGATCCCTCCTTCCTTTTGGGAAGGGTAAAAGTTTTACAAATTTTCGGAAGACTACAAGCTTTCAATCGCCAGTATCTGTTAATAATCCAAAAAATATTGAAAACGAAGTTGTTCAACTTAAAAAACAAATTGAGAGTATAAACAGTAGCCATGATCGCGAAAAGGAGGAATGGATTTCAGAAAAGAAAAGAATGCAAGAAGAAGTTCATCGTTTACGTAATGAAGTCAAAGTTTTAAATACAGCAGTGCCTAAACTACGTGCTGATAAAGAAAAAGCTAGGAAAGCTGAGAGTGATGCATTGGAAAGAGCTAAAGCATTCGAGCAAGGTAGCTAGCTAACCTTTTGTTGTAAACTGATCTTATATAGACAGATGATAGATGTGCATATTTTACATGGCTAGCCTCACAAATATCGAGGGATATACCCTGTCTATTATTTCCAGGAGGGGCCATGGCTTAGATGGAGAGTCCTAGAGTATTTAATGCTCATTTTAAGCAACGCAGACCCAATTAGTAGGGCCCACGCTCTACTAGACAACTCCCGGCAACATCCAACAGCCCACACAGTGTGCCATCTCCCCAATTTCCCTCACATGGCTTGGGTTAACCCGGGGCTATGGTAACATTCACTCGCCCATGTTGAATCGCCGTCAAGAGGAATCGAACCCCGGTCTCCCGCACAGAGTACGAAAGCTATAACCACTAATCTACGGCGCCACAAAGCTAGCTGGTGTATAGCCGCATTAAGTGAAAGTCTAAATTGGGTGGTTTTACTTTTGCTGCCATATATATATTTCTTGACTATACAATCCCCCTCTGACTATAATATTTTGTAAATCACAGCCAATGTAGGAGTTTCAATGTTTACGTTTTTACGGGATTCTTGCACATGCCATGATAAAATCAGAAAAATCGATAGGCAAAAAAATGTATATAGACCTCAGGTGAAGAAATTCAAATTATGGTTAAAAGCTTTTGTACTGTAGCTACTGGCATCTTTTCTTTTCGCTGATATATGTTCTAAATCTAAACTACATGCAAGCTAAAAATGAAGTTTGAAATGGACTGGTCCACAGCTTACCGCCTGAATTATTTTACCAGTACATTTACATAAGAGGTCTGGGGATATAAACAACACACATCTAGATAATACTCATCTATGGAGAGCCAACAATGCCAGGAGGCTTTGAAAATTCTGAATCATGATACACATTTTTTCTGTACCTACAGGTTGTTTAGGTGCACAAACCTTGTGAAAACACAAATGTCATTCGTGCACTGCAATATCAATTGTATTTGTAATTTTATTTGTAATAAAACCAACGTTATAGTGAAATAAATTCAGATTTAAGAATCTTCCCTAAACATCCTTTATCAGTAAAATACACATTTCCGCAAGACTTTAAATTTGGTTTATGGATAATGGAGAATGTATAAAAGATCGTGTAAATAGAAATCTGATTAACCATTGAACTTTCAATGACATGAAAAGTACAGCGTCAATTTTTATGTGCACAGTTTTTTGTGCACGTTGAACAAAAATTATGTGAATGCCAGGTTTGTAACTAATTTAATGGGAATCCGTGGATAAAATGATGTTGGACTTTTAAATTTTTTGAAAGCTCTTTTCGTTCTCAGGATATTCACATTTAAAGAATTTTAGATTTAATTATGTTGCATACATTATGATGTCATATTTAAGTAATAGCAAATTTTGGCATTTTCTGTCATTTTTTAGACCTGTTAAAAGGGATGTGCATTTAAACTTTATTAATGCATAGATATTATAAAGGTAAATTGATTAGCATAATTTTTTTTACAAAAAAGGCACTTGTTTGCTCGTCCCAGGTCTCTTAAATTTTTTGCAATGACCCAATAACTCAGAATCTGCAACTAGGTTTGCAATAAAATTTCTGTGTAAGCTTGTATAGAGGTCATATTCTAGTTAGGATAAAACAACACCTAAATTAAAATCAATTTCCTTCACTGTCTTCCCCATCGCTTCTGTGCCTCAGTGCTTATCAGTCTTTTTCAGGAGAGACGTGTGATTGCATGCACACGCCTTGGTACACGCTTAAACCGTTTCAGGCGTGTGATTAATCGCACATCTGAAAAATAAATATTCTGTTTTCAAAATCAACCTAGCGTGCGATGGCGTGTCCATGCTTTCTTTCATTAAAATAAAGTTTAGAAAATAGGAAGCAAAGTATTTCACCACTAATTTCGATCAACAAAACACTTCCATTATCTTGCACACTGTACAAGACTTGAGCTATTGTAAGAGGTGGGGGTATGTAAAATGTGGTGAACCCCAAACACCGCCGTCGCGTTGTAAACATCTATTGATACTAATTAAACTTGTTACCTCAGGTAATAGCAACACAATTAATGTTCGAAGTTGTCAATAGTCTCATTAACTGCACTTTTTATTTGCTTCTTATTTTAAACATTCCAAAATTATATTTCAATTTTTTTAATAAATTATTTATAACTTACAACATGTTTTCTTTATTCTTTAAACAATTTTAAACTATAGAAAGGCAAAATAAATATTTCGAAATCTTATTTTAAAATTCAATTCTAGCACCCATTACGCAACTGATCGATATCAAAACTGTTATTTGTTCGATTTAATTTGTTCGATTTAATTTGTTCGATTTAATTTGTTCGATTTAATTTGTTCGATTGTATTCGTTGAGATAACAAAAGTTTTCTGTATCATGACTTCGCCCAAGGGAAATAAAGTTGAATTAACTAAAACTTTGAATGAACCACCAGAAAAACCAATGAGAGTAGAAGAGGACATCGTTATTTCAGATAACGATGAAACCGTTGTTTCAGATGATGATGAAAGTGATGATAGCGAGGTACAGAGTGAGAATGACTATGAGTAAAAGAAACAACCTTGCTATAACTTTTTAAAATACATATTTTTTGTATTTTTCTTTCGTTACGAAAGTCATGTCTTCTCATTAATTTTACCCTTCCTTCTTTGATTCCGTAATTTACTCACCAGACAAAGATCACCTGAAAAATAAACAATTAATTTATGAAAATGACAGTATAGTCATGCATACTATTTCGGACATGTAGAAAAGGAAGTTAAGATTGAGAGAGTCACTATACGTAGACGCTTGATCATCGTGTTTTGGGTTCACGATTTAAAACGTCCCCCACTTTTCTACCACAAAATGAATGCGCAAGAAAGATTAACCTTGGAGCCCGTATCGCACACGTAACATCCTTTGCATGTGCGTTTAACATAGCACGCGTTACTTGATTTACACGTGCGAATCATCGCACACCTCAAATATTCATGAAAAAGACTGCTTATATGACGATGTACTTGAAATTTAGTAACCGAATTAGTTCCAGATATAAAATGCTTTAATCTATTTTTTGACTGATCCATGGTAAAATAAACTATTTCTGAGTGCGGAAGCATATTTTCTGGATATTTTACACCTAACCTTGGTGATGTACTGTTTGCAATCAATAAATTTAATTTCCCTGTCAATAATTCTTGATTTCCCCCACTGATCGAATGTACAAAGTTCAAATTTATATTTGAAGCCATTTTTTGCACGTGTTTTTAACATTGAAAAGTTTGAAACGTTTTTTACTGAAAGAATTAATAACTATTCTTTTCCAAAAAAATAACAAATGAAAATGTGCAGAAGCTTTCTTTATAGTAGCATGTGTTTGCAAAAATTAAATTGCAAATAAGCAATGCTAAAATGTTTTTTGTATACAATTATTGCATAACATTTTCCTTTTTTATACAGTGAAAAATTTGAAAATAATATACTTATGCGAATACAATGTAAACAAAAGTTATATTAGAATTATACTCAAGAATAATATTGGAAGTTGTAAAACAACAAGAA
>JASGCC010001301.1:0-39411 GCA_030067915.1 Hydractinia echinata | reverse complement strand
AGGTCAAAGTCCAAAATTAGTCCAATCAATCGTTCACTGTTAAAAACGATGCAACCTAGTAATATCAGAAAAATATCGCTAAACATATTGTTGGTACGAATATGTGACGCAACCGTTGTAACTCAAACGACTGATACCGTTAGAAAGTCAATGAAATGTAGTTTTTGAAACTGTCTCTATTCTTTTCGCGTGCTAACGCTAGGATTGGTCCACAGTAAAAAATGACTTATTTATCTAAATTTTTAAATAAAGCGCTACCACACCGCCCAGTGTAATCGCTGAGTTCCAGCAATCATGTCAAATTAAGAAGATGTATTTCTTGGAGTCCAATTGTGTCATTTATCACATTTATAAGGTCAAAGTCCAAATCAGTTCAATTAAGTCCCACAGTCAATCGTTTCACTGTTAAAAGCGATGCAACCTAGTAATCAGAAAAATATCGCTAAATACATGTTGGTACGAATATGTGACGCAACCGTTGTAACTCAAACGGACTGATACCGTTAGAAAGTCAATGAAATGTAGTTTTTGAAACTGTCTCTATTTCTTCAGCGCGCGCTAACGGCTAGGATTGGTCCCACAGTAAAAAATGACTTATTTATCTAAATTTTTAAATAAAGCGCTACCACAGCGCCCAGTGTAATCGCTGAGTTCCAGCAATCATGTCAAATTAAGAAGAATGTTATTTCTTGGAGTCCAATTGTCTCATTTATCACATTTATAAGGTCAAAGTCCAAAATCAGTTCAATTAAGTCCCACAGTCAATCGTTTCACTGTTAAAAGCGATGCAACCTAGTAATATCAGAAAAATATCGCTAAATACATGTTGGTACGAATATGTGACGCAACCGTTGTAACTCAAACGGACTGATACCGTTAGAAAGTCAATGAAATGTAGTTTTTGAAACTGTCTCTATTTCTTCAGCGCGGCTAACGGCTAGGATTGGTCCCACAGTAAAAAATGACTTATTTATCTAAATTTTTAAATAAAGCGCTACCACAGCGCCCAGTGTAATCGCTGAGTTCCAGCAATCATGTCAAATTAAGAAGAATGTTATTTCTTGGAGTCCAATTGTCTCATTTATCACATTTATAAGGTCAAAGTCCAAAATCAGTTCAATTAAGTCCCACAGTCAATCGTTTCACTGTTAAAAGCGATGCAACCTAGTAATATCAGAAAAATATCGCTAAATACATGTTGGTACGAATATGTGACGCAACCGTTGTAACTCAAACGGACTGATACCGTTAGAAAGTCAATGAAATGTAGTTTTTGAAACTGTCTCTATTTCTTCAGCGCGCGCTAACGGCTAGGATTGGTCCCACAGTAAAAATGACTTATTTATCTAAATTTTTAAATAAAGCGCTACCACAGCGCCCAGTGTAATCTGAGTTCCAGCAATCATGTCAAATTAAGAAGAATGTTATTTCTTGGAGTCCAATTGTCTCATTTATAAGGTCAAAGTCCAAAATCAGTTCAATTAAGTCCCACAGTCAATCGTTTCACTGTTAAAAGCGATGCAACCTAGTAATATCAGAAAAATATCGCTAAATACATGTTGGTACGAATATGTGACGCAACCGTTGTAACTCAAACGGCAGACACCGTTAGAAAGTCAATGAAATGTAGTTTTTGAAACTGTCTCTATTTCTTCAGCGCGCGCTAACGGCTAGGATTGGTCCCACAGTAAAAAATGACTTATTTATCTAAATTTTTAAATAAAGCGCTACCACAGCGCCCAGTGTAATGCTGAGTTCCAGCAATCATGTCAAATTAAGAAGAATGTTATTTCTTGGAGTCCAATTGTCTCATTTATCACATTTATAAGGTCAAAGTCCAAAATCAGTTCAATTAAGTCCCACAGTCAATCGTTTCACTGTTAAAAGCGATGCAACCTAGTAATATCAGAAAAATATCGCTAAATACATGTTGGTACGAATATGTGACGCAACCGTTGTAACTCAAACGGACTGATACCGTTAGAAAGTCAATGAAATGTAGTTTTTGAAACTGTCTCTATTTCTTCAGCGCGCGCTAACGGCTAGGATTGGTCCACAGTAAAAATGACTTATTTATCTAAATTTTTAAATAAAGCGCTACCACAGCGCCCAGTGTAATCGCTGAGTTCCAGCAATCATGTCAAATTAAGAAGAATGTTATTTCTTGGAGTCCAATTGTCTCATTTATCACATTTATAAGGTCAAAGTCCAAAATCAGTTCAATTAAGTCCCACAGTCAATCGTTTCACTGTTAAAAGCGATGCAACCTAGTAATATCAGAAAAATATCGCTAAATACATGTTGGTACGAATATGTGACGCAACCGTTGTAACTCAAACGGACTGATACCGTTAGAAAGTCAATGAAATGTAGTTTTTGAAACTGTCTCTATTTCTTCAGCGCGCGCTAACGGCTAGGATTGGTCCCACAGTAAAAAATGACTTATTTATCTAAATTTTTAAATAAAGCGCTACCACAGCGCCCAGTGTAATCGCTGAGTTCCAGCAATCATGTCAAATTAAGAAGAATGTTATTTCTTGGAGTCCAATTGTCTCATTTATCACATTTATAAGGTCAAAGTCCAAAATCAGTTCAATTAAGTCCCACAGTCAATCGTTTCACTGTTAAAAGCGATGCAACCTAGTAATATCAGAAAAATATCGCTAAATACATGTTGGTACGAATATGTGACGCAACCGTTGTAACTCAAACGGACTGATACCGTTAGAAAGTCAATGAAATGTAGTTTTTGAAACTGTCTCTATTTCTTCAGCGCGCTAACGGCTAGGATTGGTCCCACAGTAAAAATGACTTATTTATCTAAATTTTTAAATAAAGCGCTACCACAGCGCCCAGTGTAATCGCTGAGTTCCAGCAATCATGTCAAATTAAGAAGAATGTTATTTCTTGGAGTCCAATTGTTCATTTATCACATTTATAAGGTCAAAGTCCAAAATCAGTTCAATTAAGTCCCACAGTCAATCGTTTCACTGTTAAAAGCGATGCAACCTAGTAATATCAGAAAAATATCGCTAAATACATGTTGGTACGAATATGTGACGCAACCGTTGTAACTCAAACGGACTGATACCGTTAGAAAGTCAATGAAATGTAGTTTTTGAAACTGTCTCTATTTCTTCAGCGCGCTAACGGCTAGGATTGGTCCCACAGTAAAAAATGACTTATTTATCTAAATTTTTAAATAAAGCGCTACCACAGCGCCCAGTGTAATCTGAGTTCCAGCAATCATGTCAAATTAAGAAGAATGTTATTTCTTGGAGTCCAATTGTCTCATTTATCACATTTATAAGGTCAAAGTCCAAAATCAGTTCAATTAAGTCCCACAGTCAATCGTTTCACTGTTAAAAGCGATGCAACCTAGTAATATCAGAAAAATATCGCTAAATACATGTTGGTACGAATATGTGACGCAACCGTTGTAACTCAAACGGACTGATACCGTTAGAAAGTCAATGAAATGTAGTTTTTGAAACTGTCTCTATTTCTTCAGCGCGCGCTAACGGCTAGGATTGGTCCCACAGTAAAAAATGACTTATTTATCTAAATTTTTAAATAAAGCGCTACCACAGCGCCCAGTGTAATCGCTGAGTTCCAGCAATCATGTCAAATTAAGAAGAATGTTATTTCTTGGAGTCCAATTGTCTCATTTATCACATTTATAAGGTCAAAGTCCAAAATCAGTTCAATTAAGTCCCACAGTCAATCGTTTCACTGTTAAAAGCGATGCAACCTAGTAATATCAGAAAAATATCGCTAAATACATGTTGGTACGAATATGTGACGCAACCGTTGTAACTCAAACGGACTGATACCGTTAGAAAGTCAATGAAATGTAGTTTTTGAAACTGTCTCTATTTCTTCAGCGCGCGCTAACGGCTAGGATTGGTCCCACAGTAAAAAATGACTTATTTATCTAAATTTTTAAATAAAGCGCTACCACAGCGCCCAGTGTAATCGCTGAGTTCCAGCAATCATGTCAAATTAAGAAGAATGTTATTTCTTGGAGTCCAATTGTCTCATTTATCACATTTATAAGGTCAAAGTCCAAAATCAGTTCAATTAAGTCCCACAGTCAATCGTTTCACTGTTAAAAGCGATGCAACCTAGTAATATCAGAAAAATATCGCTAAATACATGTTGGTACGAATATGTGACGCAACCGTTGTAACTCAAACGGACTGATACCGTTAGAAAGTCAATGAAATGTAGTTTTTGAAACTGTCTCTATTTCTTCAGCGCGCGCTAACGGCTAGGATTGGTCCCACAGTAAAAAATGACTTATTTATCTAAATTTTTAAATAAAGCGCTACCACAGCGCCCAGTGTAATCGCTGAGTTCCAGCAATCATGTCAAATTAAGAAGAATGTTATTTCTTGGAGTCCAATTGTCTCATTTATCACATTTATAAGGTCAAAGTCCAAAATCAGTTCAATTAAGTCCCACAGTCAATCGTTTCACTGTTAAAAGCGATGCAACCTAGTAATATCAGAAAAATATCGCTAAATACATGTTGGTACGAATATGTGACGCAACCGTTGTAACTCAAACGGACTGATACCGTTAGAAAGTCAATGAAATGTAGTTTTTGAAACTGTCTCTATTTCTTCAGCGCGCGCTAACGGCTAGGATTGGTCCCACAGTAAAAAATGACTTATTTATCTAAATTTTTAAATAAAGCGCTACCACAGCGCCCAGTGTAATCGCTGAGTTCCAGCAATCATGTCAAATTAAGAAGAATGTTATTTCTTGGAGTCCAATTGTCTCATTTATCACATTTATAAGGTCAAAGTCCAAAATCAGTTCAATTAAGTCCCACAGTCAATCGTTTCACTGTTAAAAGCGATGCAACCTAGTAATATCAGAAAAATATCGCTAAATACATGTTGGTACGAATATGTGACGCAACCGTTGTAACTCAAACGGACTGATACCGTTAGAAAGTCAATGAAATGTAGTTTTTGAAACTGTCTCTATTTCTTCAGCGCGCGCTAACGGCTAGGATTGGTCCCACAGTAAAAAATGACTTATTTATCTAAATTTTTAAATAAAGCGCTACCACAGCGCCCAGTGTAATCGCTGAGTTCCAGCAATCATGTCAAATTAAGAAGAATGTTATTTCTTGGAGTCCAATTGTCTCATTTATCACATTTATAAGGTCAAAGTCCAAAATCAGTTCAATTAAGTCCCACAGTCAATCGTTTCACTGTTAAAAGCGATGCAACCTAGTAATATCAGAAAAATATCGCTAAATACATGTTGGTACGAATATGTGACGCAACCGTTGTAACTCAAACGGACTGATACCGTTAGAAAGTCAATGAAATGTAGTTTTTGAAACTGTCTCTATTTCTTCAGCGCGCGCTAACGGCTAGGATTGGTCCCACAGTAAAAAATGACTTATTTATCTAAATTTTTAAATAAAGCGCTACCACAGCGCCCAGTGTAATCGCTGAGTTCCAGCAATCATGTCAAATTAAGAAGAATGTTATTTCTTGGAGTCCAATTGTCTCATTTATCACATTTATAAGGTCAAAGTCCAAAATCAGTTCAATTAAGTCCCACAGTCAATCGTTTCACTGTTAAAAGCGATGCAACCTAGTAATATCAGAAAAATATCGCTAAATACATGTTGGTACGAATATGTGACGCAACCGTTGTAACTCAAACGGACTGATACCGTTAGAAAGTCAATGAAATGTAGTTTTTGAAACTGTCTCTATTTCTTCAGCGCGCGCTAACGGCTAGGATTGGTCCCACAGTAAAAAATGACTTATTTATCTAAATTTTTAAATAAAGCGCTACCACAGCGCCCAGTGTAATCGCTGAGTTCCAGCAATCATGTCAAATTAAGAAGAATGTTATTTCTTGGAGTCCAATTGTCTCATTTATCACATTTATAAGGTCAAAGTCCAAAATCAGTTCAATTAAGTCCCACAGTCAATCGTTTCACTGTTAAAAGCGATGCAACCTAGTAATATCAGAAAAATATCGCTAAATACATGTTGGTACGAATATGTGACGCAACCGTTGTAACTCAAACGGACTGATACCGTTAGAAAGTCAATGAAATGTAGTTTTTGAAACTGTCTCTATTTCTTCAGCGCGCGCTAACGGCTAGGATTGGTCCCACAGTAAAAAATGACTTATTTATCTAAATTTTTAAATAAAGCGCTACCACAGCGCCCAGTGTAATCGCTGAGTTCCAGCAATCATGTCAAATTAAGAAGAATGTTATTTCTTGGAGTCCAATTGTCTCATTTATCACATTTATAAGGTCAAAGTCCAAAATCAGTTCAATTAAGTCCCACAGTCAATCGTTTCACTGTTAAAAGCGATGCAACCTAGTAATATCAGAAAAATATCGCTAAATACATGTTGGTACGAATATGTGACGCAACCGTTGTAACTCAAACGGACTGATACCGTTAGAAAGTCAATGAAATGTAGTTTTTGAAACTGTCTCTATTTCTTCAGCGCGCGCTAACGGCTAGGATTGGTCCCACAGTAAAAAATGACTTATTTATCTAAATTTTTAAATAAAGCGCTACCACAGCGCCCAGTGTAATCGCTGAGTTCCAGCAATCATGTCAAATTAAGAAGAATGTTATTTCTTGGAGTCCAATTGTCTCATTTATCACATTTATAAGGTCAAAGTCCAAAATCAGTTCAATTAAGTCCCACAGTCAATCGTTTCACTGTTAAAAGCGATGCAACCTAGTAATATCAGAAAAATATCGCTAAATACATGTTGGTACGAATATGTGACGCAACCGTTGTAACTCAAACGGACTGATACCGTTAGAAAGTCAATGAAATGTAGTTTTTGAAACTGTCTCTATTTCTTCAGCGCGCGCTAACGGCTAGGATTGGTCCCACAGTAAAAAATGACTTATTTATCTAAATTTTTAAATAAAGCGCTACCACAGCGCCCAGTGTAATCGCTGAGTTCCAGCAATCATGTCAAATTAAGAAGAATGTTATTTCTTGGAGTCCAATTGTCTCATTTATCACATTTATAAGGTCAAAGTCCAAAATCAGTTCAATTAAGTCCCACAGTCAATCGTTTCACTGTTAAAAGCGATGCAACCTAGTAATATCAGAAAAATATCGCTAAATACATGTTGGTACGAATATGTGACGCAACCGTTGTAACTCAAACGGACTGATACCGTTAGAAAGTCAATGAAATGTAGTTTTTGAAACTGTCTCTATTTCTTCAGCGCGCGCTAACGGCTAGGATTGGTCCCACAGTAAAAAATGACTTATTTATCTAAATTTTTAAATAAAGCGCTACCACAGCGCCCAGTGTAATCGCTGAGTTCCAGCAATCATGTCAAATTAAGAAGAATGTTATTTCTTGGAGTCCAATTGTCTCATTTATCACATTTATAAGGTCAAAGTCCAAAATCAGTTCAATTAAGTCCCACAGTCAATCGTTTCACTGTTAAAAGCGATGCAACCTAGTAATATCAGAAAAATATCGCTAAATACATGTTGGTACGAATATGTGACGCAACCGTTGTAACTCAAACGGACTGATACCGTTAGAAAGTCAATGAAATGTAGTTTTTGAAACTGTCTCTATTTCTTCAGCGCGCGCTAACGGCTAGGATTGGTCCCACAGTAAAAAATGACTTATTTATCTAAATTTTTAAATAAAGCGCTACCACAGCGCCCAGTGTAATCGCTGAGTTCCAGCAATCATGTCAAATTAAGAAGAATGTTATTTCTTGGAGTCCAATTGTCTCATTTATCACATTTATAAGGTCAAAGTCCAAAATCAGTTCAATTAAGTCCCACAGTCAATCGTTTCACTGTTAAAAGCGATGCAACCTAGTAATATCAGAAAAATATCGCTAAATACATGTTGGTACGAATATGTGACGCAACCGTTGTAACTCAAACGGACTGATACCGTTAGAAAGTCAATGAAATGTAGTTTTTGAAACTGTCTCTATTTCTTCAGCGCGCGCTAACGGCTAGGATTGGTCCCACAGTAAAAAATGACTTATTTATCTAAATTTTTAAATAAAGCGCTACCACAGCGCCCAGTGTAATCGCTGAGTTCCAGCAATCATGTCAAATTAAGAAGAATGTTATTTCTTGGAGTCCAATTGTCTCATTTATCACATTTATAAGGTCAAAGTCCAAAATCAGTTCAATTAAGTCCCACAGTCAATCGTTTCACTGTTAAAAGCGATGCAACCTAGTAATATCAGAAAAATATCGCTAAATACATGTTGGTACGAATATGTGACGCAACCGTTGTAACTCAAACGGACTGATACCGTTAGAAAGTCAATGAAATGTAGTTTTTGAAACTGTCTCTATTTCTTCAGCGCGCGCTAACGGCTAGGATTGGTCCCACAGTAAAAAATGACTTATTTATCTAAATTTTTAAATAAAGCGCTACCACAGCGCCCAGTGTAATCGCTGAGTTCCAGCAATCATGTCAAATTAAGAAGAATGTTATTTCTTGGAGTCCAATTGTCTCATTTATCACATTTATAAGGTCAAAGTCCAAAATCAGTTCAATTAAGTCCCACAGTCAATCGTTTCACTGTTAAAAGCGATGCAACCTAGTAATATCAGAAAAATATCGCTAAATACATGTTGGTACGAATATGTGACGCAACCGTTGTAACTCAAACGGACTGATACCGTTAGAAAGTCAATGAAATGTAGTTTTTGAAACTGTCTCTATTTCTTCAGCGCGCGCTAACGGCTAGGATTGGTCCCACAGTAAAAAATGACTTATTTATCTAAATTTTTAAATAAAGCGCTACCACAGCGCCCAGTGTAATCGCTGAGTTCCAGCAATCATGTCAAATTAAGAAGAATGTTATTTCTTGGAGTCCAATTGTCTCATTTATCACATTTATAAGGTCAAAGTCCAAAATCAGTTCAATTAAGTCCCACAGTCAATCGTTTCACTGTTAAAAGCGATGCAACCTAGTAATATCAGAAAAATATCGCTAAATACATGTTGGTACGAATATGTGACGCAACCGTTGTAACTCAAACGGACTGATACCGTTAGAAAGTCAATGAAATGTAGTTTTTGAAACTGTCTCTATTTCTTCAGCGCGCGCTAACGGCTAGGATTGGTCCCACAGTAAAAAATGACTTATTTATCTAAATTTTTAAATAAAGCGCTACCACAGCGCCCAGTGTAATCGCTGAGTTCCAGCAATCATGTCAAATTAAGAAGAATGTTATTTCTTGGAGTCCAATTGTCTCATTTATCACATTTATAAGGTCAAAGTCCAAAATCAGTTCAATTAAGTCCCACAGTCAATCGTTTCACTGTTAAAAGCGATGCAACCTAGTAATATCAGAAAAATATCGCTAAATACATGTTGGTACGAATATGTGACGCAACCGTTGTAACTCAAACGGACTGATACCGTTAGAAAGTCAATGAAATGTAGTTTTTGAAACTGTCTCTATTTCTTCAGCGCGCGCTAACGGCTAGGATTGGTCCCACAGTAAAAAATGACTTATTTATCTAAATTTTTAAATAAAGCGCTACCACAGCGCCCAGTGTAATCGCTGAGTTCCAGCAATCATGTCAAATTAAGAAGAATGTTATTTCTTGGAGTCCAATTGTCTCATTTATCACATTTATAAGGTCAAAGTCCAAAATCAGTTCAATTAAGTCCCACAGTCAATCGTTTCACTGTTAAAAGCGATGCAACCTAGTAATATCAGAAAAATATCGCTAAATACATGTTGGTACGAATATGTGACGCAACCGTTGTAACTCAAACGGACTGATACCGTTAGAAAGTCAATGAAATGTAGTTTTTGAAACTGTCTCTATTTCTTCAGCGCGCGCTAACGGCTAGGATTGGTCCCACAGTAAAAAATGACTTATTTATCTAAATTTTTAAATAAAGCGCTACCACAGCGCCCAGTGTAATCGCTGAGTTCCAGCAATCATGTCAAATTAAGAAGAATGTTATTTCTTGGAGTCCAATTGTCTCATTTATCACATTTATAAGGTCAAAGTCCAAAATCAGTTCAATTAAGTCCCACAGTCAATCGTTTCACTGTTAAAAGCGATGCAACCTAGTAATATCAGAAAAATATCGCTAAATACATGTTGGTACGAATATGTGACGCAACCGTTGTAACTCAAACGGACTGATACCGTTAGAAAGTCAATGAAATGTAGTTTTTGAAACTGTCTCTATTTCTTCAGCGCGCGCTAACGGCTAGGATTGGTCCCACAGTAAAAAATGACTTATTTATCTAAATTTTTAAATAAAGCGCTACCACAGCGCCCAGTGTAATCGCTGAGTTCCAGCAATCATGTCAAATTAAGAAGAATGTTATTTCTTGGAGTCCAATTGTCTCATTTATCACATTTATAAGGTCAAAGTCCAAAATCAGTTCAATTAAGTCCCACAGTCAATCGTTTCACTGTTAAAAGCGATGCAACCTAGTAATATCAGAAAAATATCGCTAAATACATGTTGGTACGAATATGTGACGCAACCGTTGTAACTCAAACGGACTGATACCGTTAGAAAGTCAATGAAATGTAGTTTTTGAAACTGTCTCTATTTCTTAGCGCGCGCTAACGGCTAGGATTGGTCCCACAGTAAAAAATGACTTATTTATCTAAATTTTTAAATAAAGCGCTACCACAGCGCCCAGTGTAATCGCTGAGTTCCAGCAATCATGTCAAATTAAGAAGAATGTTATTTCTTGGAGTCCAATTGTCTCATTTATCACATTTATAAGGTCAAAGTCCAAAATCAGTTCAATTAAGTCCCACAGTCAATCGTTTCACTGTTAAAAGCGATGCAACCTAGTAATATCAGAAAAATATCGCTAAATACATGTTGGTACGAATATGTGACGCAACCGTTGTAACTCAAACGGACTGATACCGTTAGAAAGTCAATGAAATGTAGTTTTTGAAACTGTCTCTATTTCTTCAGCGCGCGCTAACGGCTAGGATTGGTCCCACAGTAAAAAATGACTTATTTATCTAAATTTTTAAATAAAGCGCTACCACAGCGCCCAGTGTAATCGCTGAGTTCCAGCAATCATGTCAAATTAAGAAGAATGTTATTTCTTGGAGTCCAATTGTCTCATTTATCACATTTATAAGGTCAAAGTCCAAAATCAGTTCAATTAAGTCCCACAGTCAATCGTTTCACTGTTAAAAGCGATGCAACCTAGTAATATCAGAAAAATATCGCTAAATACATGTTGGTACGAATATGTGACGCAACCGTTGTAACTCAAACGGACTGATACCGTTAGAAAGTCAATGAAATGTAGTTTTTGAAACTGTCTCTATTTTTTTAGCGCGCTAACGGCTAGGATTGGTCCCACAGTAAAAAATGACTTATTTATCTAAATTTTTAAATAAAGCGCTACCACAGCGCCCAGTGTAATCGCTGAGTTCCAGCAATCATGTCAAATTAAGAAAAATGTTATTTCTTGGAGTCCAATTGTCTCATTTATCACATTGATAAGGTCAAAGTCCAAAATCAGTTCAATTAAGTCCCACAGTCAATCGTTTCACTGTTAAAAGCGATGCAACCTAGTAATATCAGAAAAATATCGCTAAATACATGTTGGTACGAATATGTGACGCAACCGTTGTAACTCAAACGGACTGATACCGTTAGAAAGTCAATGAAATGTAGTTTTTGAAACTGTCTCTATTTCTTCAGCGCGCGCTAACGGCTAGGATTGGTCCCACAGTAAAAAATGACTTATTTATCTAAATTTTTAAATAAAGCGCTACCACAGCGCCCAGTGTAATCGCTGAGTTCCAGCAATCATGTCAAATTAAGAAGAATGTTATTTCTTGGAGTCCAATTGTCTCATTTATCACATTTATAAGGTCAAAGTCCAAAATCAGTTCAATTAAGTCCCACAGTCAATCGTTTCACTGTTAAAAGCGATGCAACCTAGTAATATCAGAAAAATATCGCTAAATACATGTTGGTACGAATATGTGACGCAACCGTTGTAACTCAAACGGACTGATACCGTTAGAAAGTCAATGAAATGTAGTTTTTGAAACTGTCTCTATTTCTTCAGCGCGCGCTAACGGCTAGGATTGGTCCCACAGTAAAAAATGACTTATTTATCTAAATTTTTAAATAAAGCGCTACCACAGCGCCCAGTGTAATCGCTGAGTTCCAGCAATCATGTCAAATTAAGAAGAATGTTATTTCTTGGAGTCCAATTGTCTCATTTATCACATTTATAAGGTCAAAGTCCAAAATCAGTTCAATTAAGTCCCACAGTCAATCGTTTCACTGTTAAAAGCGATGCAACCTAGTAATATCAGAAAAATATCGCTAAATACATGTTGGTACGAATATGTGACGCAACCGTTGTAACTCAAACGGACTGATACCGTTAGAAAGTCAATGAAATGTAGTTTTTGAAACTGTCTCTATTTCTTCAGCGCGCGCTAACGGCTAGGATTGGTCCCACAGTAAAAAATGACTTATTTATCTAAATTTTTAAATAAAGCGCTACCACAGCGCCCAGTGTAATCGCTGAGTTCCAGCAATCATGTCAAATTAAGAAGAATGTTATTTCTTGGAGTCCAATTGTCTCATTTATCACATTTATAAGGTCAAAGTCCAAAATCAGTTCAATTAAGTCCCACAGTCAATCGTTTCACTGTTAAAAGCGATGCAACCTAGTAATATCAGAAAAATATCGCTAAATACATGTTGGTACGAATATGTGACGCAACCGTTGTAACTCAAACGGACTGATACCGTTAGAAAGTCAATGAAATGTAGTTTTTGAAACTGTCTCTATTTCTTCAGCGCGCGCTAACGGCTAGGATTGGTCCCACAGTAAAAAATGACTTATTTATCTAAATTTTTAAATAAAGCGCTACCACAGCGCCCAGTGTAATCGCTGAGTTCCAGCAATCATGTCAAATTAAGAAGAATGTTATTTCTTGGAGTCCAATTGTCTCATTTATCACATTTATAAGGTCAAAGTCCAAAATCAGTTCAATTAAGTCCCACAGTCAATCGTTTCACTGTTAAAAGCGATGCAACCTAGTAATATCAGAAAAATATCGCTAAATACATGTTGGTACGAATATGTGACGCAACCGTTGTAACTCAAACGGACTGATACCGTTAGAAAGTCAATGAAATGTAGTTTTTGAAACTGTCTCTATTTCTTCAGCGCGCGCTAACGGCTAGGATTGGTCCCACAGTAAAAAATGACTTATTTATCTAAATTTTTAAATAAAGCGCTACCACAGCGCCCAGTGTAATCGCTGAGTTCCAGCAATCATGTCAAATTAAGAAGAATGTTATTTCTTGGAGTCCAATTGTCTCATTTATCACATTTATAAGGTCAAAGTCCAAAATCAGTTCAATTAAGTCCCACAGTCAATCGTTTCACTGTTAAAAGCGATGCAACCTAGTAATATCAGAAAAATATCGCTAAATACATGTTGGTACGAATATGTGACGCAACCGTTGTAACTCAAACGGACTGATACCGTTAGAAAGTCAATGAAATGTAGTTTTTGAAACTGTCTCTATTTCTTCAGCGCGCGCTAACGGCTAGGATTGGTCCCACAGTAAAAAATGACTTATTTATCTAAATTTTTAAATAAAGCGCTACCACAGCGCCCAGTGTAATCGCTGAGTTCCAGCAATCATGTCAAATTAAGAAGAATGTTATTTCTTGGAGTCCAATTGTCTCATTTATCACATTTATAAGGTCAAAGTCCAAAATCAGTTCAATTAAGTCCCACAGTCAATCGTTTCACTGTTAAAAGCGATGCAACCTAGTAATATCAGAAAAATATCGCTAAATACATGTTGGTACGAATATGTGACGCAACCGTTGTAACTCAAACGGACTGATACCGTTAGAAAGTCAATGAAATGTAGTTTTTGAAACTGTCTCTATTTCTTCAGCGCGCGCTAACGGCTAGGATTGGTCCCACAGTAAAAAATGACTTATTTATCTAAATTTTTAAATAAAGCGCTACCACAGCGCCCAGTGTAATCGCTGAGTTCCAGCAATCATGTCAAATTAAGAAGAATGTTATTTCTTGGAGTCCAATTGTCTCATTTATCACATTTATAAGGTCAAAGTCCAAAATCAGTTCAATTAAGTCCCACAGTCAATCGTTTCACTGTTAAAAGCGATGCAACCTAGTAATATCAGAAAAATATCGCTAAATACATGTTGGTACGAATATGTGACGCAACCGTTGTAACTCAAACGGACTGATACCGTTAGAAAGTCAATGAAATGTAGTTTTTGAAACTGTCTCTATTTCTTCAGCGCGCGCTAACGGCTAGGATTGGTCCCACAGTAAAAAATGACTTATTTATCTAAATTTTTAAATAAAGCGCTACCACAGCGCCCAGTGTAATCGCTGAGTTCCAGCAATCATGTCAAATTAAGAAGAATGTTATTTCTTGGAGTCCAATTGTCTCATTTATCACATTTATAAGGTCAAAGTCCAAAATCAGTTCAATTAAGTCCCACAGTCAATCGTTTCACTGTTAAAAGCGATGCAACCTAGTAATATCAGAAAAATATCGCTAAATACATGTTGGTACGAATATGTGACGCAACCGTTGTAACTCAAACGGACTGATACCGTTAGAAAGTCAATGAAATGTAGTTTTTGAAACTGTCTCTATTTCTTCAGCGCGCGCTAACGGCTAGGATTGGTCCCACAGTAAAAAATGACTTATTTATCTAAATTTTTAAATAAAGCGCTACCACAGCGCCCAGTGTAATCGCTGAGTTCCAGCAATCATGTCAAATTAAGAAGAATGTTATTTCTTGGAGTCCAATTGTCTCATTTATCACATTTATAAGGTCAAAGTCCAAAATCAGTTCAATTAAGTCCCACAGTCAATCGTTTCACTGTTAAAAGCGATGCAACCTAGTAATATCAGAAAAATATCGCTAAATACATGTTGGTACGAATATGTGACGCAACCGTTGTAACTCAAACGGACTGATACCGTTAGAAAGTCAATGAAATGTAGTTTTTGAAACTGTCTCTATTTCTTCAGCGCGCGCTAACGGCTAGGATTGGTCCCACAGTAAAAAATGACTTATTTATCTAAATTTTTAAATAAAGCGCTACCACAGCGCCCAGTGTAATCGCTGAGTTCCAGCAATCATGTCAAATTAAGAAGAATGTTATTTCTTGGAGTCCAATTGTCTCATTTATCACATTTATAAGGTCAAAGTCCAAAATCAGTTCAATTAAGTCCCACAGTCAATCGTTTCACTGTTAAAAGCGATGCAACCTAGTAATATCAGAAAAATATCGCTAAATACATGTTGGTACGAATATGTGACGCAACCGTTGTAACTCAAACGGACTGATACCGTTAGAAAGTCAATGAAATGTAGTTTTTGAAACTGTCTCTATTTCTTCAGCGCGCGCTAACGGCTAGGATTGGTCCCACAGTAAAAAATGACTTATTTATCTAAATTTTTAAATAAAGCGCTACCACAGCGCCCAGTGTAATCGCTGAGTTCCAGCAATCATGTCAAATTAAGAAGAATGTTATTTCTTGGAGTCCAATTGTCTCATTTATCACATTTATAAGGTCAAAGTCCAAAATCAGTTCAATTAAGTCCCACAGTCAATCGTTTCACTGTTAAAAGCGATGCAACCTAGTAATATCAGAAAAATATCGCTAAATACATGTTGGTACGAATATGTGACGCAACCGTTGTAACTCAAACGGACTGATACCGTTAGAAAGTCAATGAAATGTAGTTTTTGAAACTGTCTCTATTTCTTCAGCGCGCGCTAACGGCTAGGATTGGTCCCACAGTAAAAAATGACTTATTTATCTAAATTTTTAAATAAAGCGCTACCACAGCGCCCAGTGTAATCGCTGAGTTCCAGCAATCATGTCAAATTAAGAAGAATGTTATTTCTTGGAGTCCAATTGTCTCATTTATCACATTTATAAGGTCAAAGTCCAAAATCAGTTCAATTAAGTCCCACAGTCAATCGTTTCACTGTTAAAAGCGATGCAACCTAGTAATATCAGAAAAATATCGCTAAATACATGTTGGTACGAATATGTGACGCAACCGTTGTAACTCAAACGGACTGATACCGTTAGAAAGTCAATGAAATGTAGTTTTTGAAACTGTCTCTATTTCTTCAGCGCGCGCTAACGGCTAGGATTGGTCCCACAGTAAAAAATGACTTATTTATCTAAATTTTTAAATAAAGCGCTACCACAGCGCCCAGTGTAATCGCTGAGTTCCAGCAATCATGTCAAATTAAGAAGAATGTTATTTCTTGGAGTCCAATTGTCTCATTTATCACATTTATAAGGTCAAAGTCCAAAATCAGTTCAATTAAGTCCCACAGTCAATCGTTTCACTGTTAAAAGCGATGCAACCTAGTAATATCAGAAAAATATCGCTAAATACATGTTGGTACGAATATGTGACGCAACCGTTGTAACTCAAACGGACTGATACCGTTAGAAAGTCAATGAAATGTAGTTTTTGAAACTGTCTCTATTTCTTCAGCGCGCGCTAACGGCTAGGATTGGTCCCACAGTAAAAAATGACTTATTTATCTAAATTTTTAAATAAAGCGCTACCACAGCGCCCAGTGTAATCGCTGAGTTCCAGCAATCATGTCAAATTAAGAAGAATGTTATTTCTTGGAGTCCAATTGTCTCATTTATCACATTTATAAGGTCAAAGTCCAAAATCAGTTCAATTAAGTCCCACAGTCAATCGTTTCACTGTTAAAAGCGATGCAACCTAGTAATATCAGAAAAATATCGCTAAATACATGTTGGTACGAATATGTGACGCAACCGTTGTAACTCAAACGGACTGATACCGTTAGAAAGTCAATGAAATGTAGTTTTTGAAACTGTCTCTATTTCTTCAGCGCGCGCTAACGGCTAGGATTGGTCCCACAGTAAAAAATGACTTATTTATCTAAATTTTTAAATAAAGCGCTACCACAGCGCCCAGTGTAATCGCTGAGTTCCAGCAATCATGTCAAATTAAGAAGAATGTTATTTCTTGGAGTCCAATTGTCTCATTTATCACATTTATAAGGTCAAAGTCCAAAATCAGTTCAATTAAGTCCCACAGTCAATCGTTTCACTGTTAAAAGCGATGCAACCTAGTAATATCAGAAAAATATCGCTAAATACATGTTGGTACGAATATGTGACGCAACCGTTGTAACTCAAACGGACTGATACCGTTAGAAAGTCAATGAAATGTAGTTTTTGAAACTGTCTCTATTTCTTCAGCGCGCGCTAACGGCTAGGATTGGTCCCACAGTAAAAAATGACTTATTTATCTAAATTTTTAAATAAAGCGCTACCACAGCGCCCAGTGTAATCGCTGAGTTCCAGCAATCATGTCAAATTAAGAAGAATGTTATTTCTTGGAGTCCAATTGTCTCATTTATCACATTTATAAGGTCAAAGTCCAAAATCAGTTCAATTAAGTCCCACAGTCAATCGTTTCACTGTTAAAAGCGATGCAACCTAGTAATATCAGAAAAATATCGCTAAATACATGTTGGTACGAATATGTGACGCAACCGTTGTAACTCAAACGGACTGATACCGTTAGAAAGTCAATGAAATGTAGTTTTTGAAACTGTCTCTATTTCTTCAGCGCGCGCTAACGGCTAGGATTGGTCCCACAGTAAAAAATGACTTATTTATCTAAATTTTTAAATAAAGCGCTACCACAGCGCCCAGTGTAATCGCTGAGTTCCAGCAATCATGTCAAATTAAGAAGAATGTTATTTCTTGGAGTCCAATTGTCTCATTTATCACATTTATAAGGTCAAAGTCCAAAATCAGTTCAATTAAGTCCCACAGTCAATCGTTTCACTGTTAAAAGCGATGCAACCTAGTAATATCAGAAAAATATCGCTAAATACATGTTGGTACGAATATGTGACGCAACCGTTGTAACTCAAACGGACTGATACCGTTAGAAAGTCAATGAAATGTAGTTTTTGAAACTGTCTCTATTTCTTCAGCGCGCGCTAACGGCTAGGATTGGTCCCACAGTAAAAAATGACTTATTTATCTAAATTTTTAAATAAAGCGCTACCACAGCGCCCAGTGTAATCGCTGAGTTCCAGCAATCATGTCAAATTAAGAAGAATGTTATTTCTTGGAGTCCAATTGTCTCATTTATCACATTTATAAGGTCAAAGTCCAAAATCAGTTCAATTAAGTCCCACAGTCAATCGTTTCACTGTTAAAAGCGATGCAACCTAGTAATATCAGAAAAATATCGCTAAATACATGTTGGTACGAATATGTGACGCAACCGTTGTAACTCAAACGGACTGATACCGTTAGAAAGTCAATGAAATGTAGTTTTTGAAACTGTCTCTATTTCTTCAGCGCGCGCTAACGGCTAGGATTGGTCCCACAGTAAAAAATGACTTATTTATCTAAATTTTTAAATAAAGCGCTACCACAGCGCCCAGTGTAATCGCTGAGTTCCAGCAATCATGTCAAATTAAGAAGAATGTTATTTCTTGGAGTCCAATTGTCTCATTTATCACATTTATAAGGTCAAAGTCCAAAATCAGTTCAATTAAGTCCCACAGTCAATCGTTTCACTGTTAAAAGCGATGCAACCTAGTAATATCAGAAAAATATCGCTAAATACATGTTGGTACGAATATGTGACGCAACCGTTGTAACTCAAACGGACTGATACCGTTAGAAAGTCAATGAAATGTAGTTTTTGAAACTGTCTCTATTTCTTCAGCGCGCGCTAACGGCTAGGATTGGTCCCACAGTAAAAAATGACTTATTTATCTAAATTTTTAAATAAAGCGCTACCACAGCGCCCAGTGTAATCGCTGAGTTCCAGCAATCATGTCAAATTAAGAAGAATGTTATTTCTTGGAGTCCAATTGTCTCATTTATCACATTTATAAGGTCAAAGTCCAAAATCAGTTCAATTAAGTCCCACAGTCAATCGTTTCACTGTTAAAAGCGATGCAACCTAGTAATATCAGAAAAATATCGCTAAATACATGTTGGTACGAATATGTGACGCAACCGTTGTAACTCAAACGGACTGATACCGTTAGAAAGTCAATGAAATGTAGTTTTTGAAACTGTCTCTATTTCTTCAGCGCGCGCTAACGGCTAGGATTGGTCCCACAGTAAAAAATGACTTATTTATCTAAATTTTTAAATAAAGCGCTACCACAGCGCCCAGTGTAATCGCTGAGTTCCAGCAATCATGTCAAATTAAGAAGAATGTTATTTCTTGGAGTCCAATTGTCTCATTTATCACATTTATAAGGTCAAAGTCCAAAATCAGTTCAATTAAGTCCCACAGTCAATCGTTTCACTGTTAAAAGCGATGCAACCTAGTAATATCAGAAAAATATCGCTAAATACATGTTGGTACGAATATGTGACGCAACCGTTGTAACTCAAACGGATTGATACCGTTAGAAAGTCAATGAAATGTAGTTTTTGAAACTGTCTCTATTTCTTCAGCGCGCGCTAACGGGTAGGATTGGTCGCACAGTAAAAAATGACTTATTTATCTAAATTTTTAAATAAAGCGCTACCACAGCGCCCAGTGTAATCGCTGAGTTCCAGCAATCATGTCAAATTAAGAAGAATGTTATTTCTTGGAGTCCAATTGTCTCATTTATCACATTTATAAGGTCAAAGTCCAAAATCAGTTCAATTAAGTCCCACAGTCAATCGTTTCACTGTTAAAAGCGATGCAACCTAGTAATATCAGAAAAATATCGCTAAATACATGTTGGTACGAATATGTGACGCAACCGTTGTAACTCAAACGGACTGATACCGTTAGAAAGTCAATGAAATGTAGTTTTTGAAACTGTCTCTATTTCTTCAGCGCGCGCTAACGGCTAGGATTGGTCCCACAGTAAAAAATGACTTATTTATCTAAATTTTTAAATAAAGCGCTACCACAGCGCCCAGTGTAATCGCTGAGTTCCAGCAATCATGTCAAATTAAGAAGAATGTTATTTCTTGGAGTCCAATTGTCTCATTTATCACATTTATAAGGTCAAAGTCCAAAATCAGTTCAATTAAGTCCCACAGTCAATCGTTTCACTGTTAAAAGCGATGCAACCTAGTAATATCAGAAAAATATCGCTAAATACATGTTGGTACGAATATGTGACGCAACCGTTGTAACTCAAACGGACTGATACCGTTAGAAAGTCAATGAAATGTAGTTTTTGAAACTGTCTCTATTTCTTCAGCGCGCGCTAACGGCTAGGATTGGTCCCACAGTAAAAAATGACTTATTTATCTAAATTTTTAAATAAAGCGCTACCACAGCGCCCAGTGTAATCGCTGAGTTCCAGCAATCATGTCAAATTAAGAAGAATGTTATTTCTTGGAGTCCAATTGTCTCATTTATCACATTTATAAGGTCAAAGTCCAAAATCAGTTCAATTAAGTCCCACAGTCAATCGTTTCACTGTTAAAAGCGATGCAACCTAGTAATATCAGAAAAATATCGCTAAATACATGTTGGTACGAATATGTGACGCAACCGTTGTAACTCAAACGGACTGATACCGTTAGAAAGTCAATGAAATGTAGTTTTTGAAACTGTCTCTATTTCTTCAGCGCGCGCTAACGGCTAGGATTGGTCCCACAGTAAAAAATGACTTATTTATCTAAATTTTTAAATAAAGCGCTACCACAGCGCCCAGTGTAATCGCTGAGTTCCAGCAATCATGTCAAATTAAGAAGAATGTTATTTCTTGGAGTCCAATTGTCTCATTTATCACATTTATAAGGTCAAAGTCCAAAATCAGTTCAATTAAGTCCCACAGTCAATCGTTTCACTGTTAAAAGCGATGCAACCTAGTAATATCAGAAAAATATCGCTAAATACATGTTGGTACGAATATGTGACGCAACCGTTGTAACTCAAACGGACTGATACCGTTAGAAAGTCAATGAAATGTAGTTTTTGAAACTGTCTCTATTTCTTCAGCGCGCGCTAACGGCTAGGATTGGTCCCACAGTAAAAAATGACTTATTTATCTAAATTTTTAAATAAAGCGCTACCACAGCGCCCAGTGTAATCGCTGAGTTCCAGCAATCATGTCAAATTAAGAAGAATGTTATTTCTTGGAGTCCAATTGTCTCATTTATCACATTTATAAGGTCAAAGTCCAAAATCAGTTCAATTAAGTCCCACAGTCAATCGTTTCACTGTTAAAAGCGATGCAACCTAGTAATATCAGAAAAATATCGCTAAATACATGTTGGTACGAATATGTGACGCAACCGTTGTAACTCAAACGGACTGATACCGTTAGAAAGTCAATGAAATGTAGTTTTTGAAACTGTCTCTATTTCTTCAGCGCGCGCTAACGGCTAGGATTGGTCCCACAGTAAAAAATGACTTATTTATCTAAATTTTTAAATAAAGCGCTACCACAGCGCCCAGTGTAATCGCTGAGTTCCAGCAATCATGTCAAATTAAGAAGAATGTTATTTCTTGGAGTCCAATTGTCTCATTTATCACATTTATAAGGTCAAAGTCCAAAATCAGTTCAATTAAGTCCCACAGTCAATCGTTTCACTGTTAAAACAGTACGAATATGACGCAACCGTTGTAACTCAAACGGACTGATACCGTTAGAAAGTCAATGAAATGTAGTTTTTGAAACTGTCTCTATTTCTTCAGCGCGCGCTAACGGCTAGGATTGGTCCCACAGTAAAAAATGACTTATTTATCTAAATTTTTAAATAAAGCGCTACCACAGCGCCCAGTGTAATCGCTGAGTTCCAGCAATCATGTCAAATTAAGAAGAATGTTATTTCTTGGAGTCCAATTGTCTCATTTATCACATTTATAAGGTCAAAGTCCAAAATCAGTTCAATTAAGTCCCACAGTCAATCGTTTCACTGTTAAAAGCGATGCAACCTAGTAATATCAGAAAAATATCGCTAAATACATGTTGGTACGAATATGTGACGCAACCGTTGTAACTCAAACGGACTGATACCGTTAGAAAGTCAATGAAATGTAGTTTTTGAAACTGTCTCTATTTCTTCAGCGCGCGCTAACGGCTAGGATTGGTCCCACAGTAAAAAATGACTTATTTATCTAAATTTTTAAATAAAGCGCTACCACAGCGCCCAGTGTAATCGCTGAGTTCCAGCAATCATGTCAAATTAAGAAGAATGTTATTTCTTGGAGTCCAATTGTCTCATTTATCACATTTATAAGGTCAAAGTCCAAAATCAGTTCAATTAAGTCCCACAGTCAATCGTTTCACTGTTAAAAGCGATGCAACCTAGTAATATCAGAAAAATATCGCTAAATACATGTTGGTACGAATATGTGACGCAACCGTTGTAACTCAAACGGACTGATACCGTTAGAAAGTCAATGAAATGTAGTTTTTGAAACTGTCTCTATTTCTTCAGCGCGCGCTAACGGCTAGGATTGGTCCCACAGTAAAAAATGACTTATTTATCTAAATTTTTAAATAAAGCGCTACCACAGCGCCCAGTGTAATCGCTGAGTTCCAGCAATCATGTCAAATTAAGAAGAATGTTATTTCTTGGAGTCCAATTGTCTCATTTATCACATTTATAAGGTCAAAGTCCAAAATCAGTTCAATTAAGTCCCACAGTCAATCGTTTCACTGTTAAAAGCGATGCAACCTAGTAATATCAGAAAAATATCGCTAAATACATGTTGGTACGAATATGTGACGCAACCGTTGTAACTCAAACGGATTGATACCGTTAGAAAGTCAATGAAATGTAGTTTTTGAAACTGTCTCTATTTCTTCAGCGCGCGCTAACGGCTAGGATTGGTCCCACAGTAAAAAATGACTTATTTATCTAAATTTTTAAATAAAGCGCTACCACAGCGCCCAGTGTAATCGCTGAGTTCCAGCAATCATGTCAAATTAAGAAGAATGTTATTTCTTGGAGTCCAATTGTCTCATTTATCACATTTATAAGGTCAAAGTCCAAAATCAGTTCAATTAAGTCCCACAGTCAATCGTTTCACTGTTAAAAGCGATGCAACCTAGTAATATCAGAAAAATATCGCTAAATACATGTTGGTACGAATATGTGACGCAACCGTTGTAACTCAAACGGACTGATACCGTTAGAAAGTCAATGAAATGTAGTTTTTGAAACTGTCTCTATTTCTTCAGCGCGCGCTAACGGCTAGGATTGGTCCCACAGTAAAAAATGACTTATTTATCTAAATTTTTAAATAAAGCGCTACCACAGCGCCCAGTGTAATCGCTGAGTTCCAGCAATCATGTCAAATTAAGAAGAATGTTATTTCTTGGAGTCCAATTGTCTCATTTATCACATTTATAAGGTCAAAGTCCAAAATCAGTTCAATTAAGTCCCACAGTCAATCGTTTCACTGTTAAAAGCGATGCAACCTAGTAATATCAGAAAAATATCGCTAAATACATGTTGGTACGAATATGTGACGCAACCGTTGTAACTCAAACGGACTGATACCGTTAGAAAGTCAATGAAATGTAGTTTTTGAAACTGTCTCTATTTCTTCAGCGCGCGCTAACGGCTAGGATTGGTCCCACAGTAAAAAATGACTTATTTATCTAAATTTTTAAATAAAGCGCTACCACAGCGCCCAGTGTAATCGCTGAGTTCCAGCAATCATGTCAAATTAAGAAGAATGTTATTTCTTGGAGTCCAATTGTCTCATTTATCACATTTATAAGGTCAAAGTCCAAAATCAGTTCAATTAAGTCCCACAGTCAATCGTTTCACTGTTAAAAGCGATGCAACCTAGTAATATCAGAAAAATATCGCTAAATACATGTTGGTACGAATATGTGACGCAACCGTTGTAACTCAAACGGATTGATACCGTTAGAAAGTCAATGAAATGTAGTTTTTGAAACTGTCTCTATTTCTTCAGCGCGCGCTAACGGCTAGGATTGGTCCCACAGTAAAAAATGACTTATTTATCTAAATTTTTAAATAAAGCGCTACCACAGCGCCCAGTGTAATCGCTGAGTTCCAGCAATCATGTCAAATTAAGAAGAATGTTATTTCTTGGAGTCCAATTGTCTCATTTATCACATTTATAAGGTCAAAGTCCAAAATCAGTTCAATTAAGTCCCACAGTCAATCGTTTCACTGTTAAAAGCGATGCAACCTAGTAATATCAGAAAAATATCGCTAAATACATGTTGGTACGAATATGTGACGCAACCGTTGTAACTCAAACGGACTGATACCGTTAGAAAGTCAATGAAATGTAGTTTTTGAAACTGTCTCTATTTCTTCAGCGCGCGCTAACGGCTAGGATTGGTCCCACAGTAAAAAATGACTTATTTATCTAAATTTTTAAATAAAGCGCTACCACAGCGCCCAGTGTAATCGCTGAGTTCCAGCAATCATGTCAAATTAAGAAGAATGTTATTTCTTGGAGTCCAATTGTCTCATTTATCACATTTATAAGGTCAAAGTCCAAAATCAGTTCAATTAAGTCCCACAGTCAATCGTTTCACTGTTAAAAGCGATGCAACCTAGTAATATCAGAAAAATATCGCTAAATACATGTTGGTACGAATATGTGACGCAACCGTTGTAACTCAAACGGACTGATACCGTTAGAAAGTCAATGAAATGTAGTTTTTGAAACTGTCTCTATTTCTTCAGCGCGCGCTAACGGCTAGGATTGGTCCCACAGTAAAAAATGACTTATTTATCTAAATTTTTAAATAAAGCGCTACCACAGCGCCCAGTGTAATCGCTGAGTTCCAGCAATCATGTCAAATTAAGAAGAATGTTATTTCTTGGAGTCCAATTGTCTCATTTATCACATTTATAAGGTCAAAGTCCAAAATCAGTTCAATTAAGTCCCACAGTCAATCGTTTCACTGTTAAAAGCGATGCAACCTAGTAATATCAGAAAAATATCGCTAAATACATGTTGGTACGAATATGTGACGCAACCGTTGTAACTCAAACGGACTGATACCGTTAGAAAGTCAATGAAATGTAGTTTTTGAAACTGTCTCTATTTCTTCAGCGCGCGCTAACGGCTAGGATTGGTCCCACAGTAAAAAATGACTTATTTATCTAAATTTTTAAATAAAGCGCTACCACAGCGCCCAGTGTAATCGCTGAGTTCCAGCAATCATGTCAAATTAAGAAGAATGTTATTTCTTGGAGTCCAATTGTCTCATTTATCACATTTATAAGGTCAAAGTCCAAAATCAGTTCAATTAAGTCCCACAGTCAATCGTTTCACTGTTAAAAGCGATGCAACCTAGTAATATCAGAAAAATATCGCTAAATACATGTTGGTACGAATATGTGACGCAACCGTTGTAACTCAAACGGACTGATACCGTTAGAAAGTCAATGAAATGTAGTTTTTGAAACTGTCTCTATTTCTTCAGCGCGCGCTAACGGCTAGGATTGGTCCCACAGTAAAAAATGACTTATTTATCTAAATTTTTAAATAAAGCGCTACCACAGCGCCCAGTGTAATCGCTGAGTTCCAGCAATCATGTCAAATTAAGAAGAATGTTATTTCTTGGAGTCCAATTGTCTCATTTATCACATTTATAAGGTCAAAGTCCAAAATCAGTTCAATTAAGTCCCACAGTCAATCGTTTCACTGTTAAAAGCGATGCAACCTAGTAATATCAGAAAAATATCGCTAAATACATGTTGGTACGAATATGTGACGCAACCGTTGTAACTCAAACGGACTGATACCGTTAGAAAGTCAATGAAATGTAGTTTTTGAAACTGTCTCTATTTCTTCAGCGCGCGCTAACGGCTAGGATTGGTCCCACAGTAAAAAATGACTTATTTATCTAAATTTTTAAATAAAGCGCTACCACAGCGCCCAGTGTAATCGCTGAGTTCCAGCAATCATGTCAAATTAAGAAGAATGTTATTTCTTGGAGTCCAATTGTCTCATTTATCACATTTATAAGGTCAAAGTCCAAAATCAGTTCAATTAAGTCCCACAGTCAATCGTTTCACTGTTAAAAGCGATGCAACCTAGTAATATCAGAAAAATATCGCTAAATACATGTTGGTACGAATATGTGACGCAACCGTTGTAACTCAAACGGACTGATACCGTTAGAAAGTCAATGAAATGTAGTTTTTGAAACTGTCTCTATTTCTTCAGCGCGCGCTAACGGCTAGGATTGGTCCCACAGTAAAAAATGACTTATTTATCTAAATTTTTAAATAAAGCGCTACCACAGCGCCCAGTGTAATCGCTGAGTTCCAGCAATCATGTCAAATTAAGAAGAATGTTATTTCTTGGAGTCCAATTGTCTCATTTATCACATTTATAAGGTCAAAGTCCAAAATCAGTTCAATTAAGTCCCACAGTCAATCGTTTCACTGTTAAAAGCGATGCAACCTAGTAATATCAGAAAAATATCGCTAAATACATGTTGGTACGAATATGTGACGCAACCGTTGTAACTCAAACGGATTGATACCGTTAGAAAGTCAATGAAATGTAGTTTTTGAAACTGTCTCTATTTCTTCAGCGCGCGCTAACGGCTAGGATTGGTCCCACAGTAAAAAATGACTTATTTATCTAAATTTTTAAATAAAGCGCTACCACAGCGCCCAGTGTAATCGCTGAGTTCCAGCAATCATGTCAAATTAAGAAGAATGTTATTTCTTGGAGTCCAATTGTCTCATTTATCACATTTATAAGGTCAAAGTCCAAAATCAGTTCAATTAAGTCCCACAGTCAATCGTTTCACTGTTAAAAGCGATGCAACCTAGTAATATCAGAAAAATATCGCTAAATACATGTTGGTACGAATATGTGACGCAACCGTTGTAACTCAAACGGACTGATACCGTTAGAAAGTCAATGAAATGTAGTTTTTGAAACTGTCTCTATTTCTTCAGCGCGCGCTAACGGCTAGGATTGGTCCCACAGTAAAAAATGACTTATTTATCTAAATTTTTAAATAAAGCGCTACCACAGCGCCCAGTGTAATCGCTGAGTTCCAGCAATCATGTCAAATTAAGAAGAATGTTATTTCTTGGAGTCCAATTGTCTCATTTATCACATTTATAAGGTCAAAGTCCAAAATCAGTTCAATTAAGTCCCACAGTCAATCGTTTCACTGTTAAAAGCGATGCAACCTAGTAATATCAGAAAAATATCGCTAAATACATGTTGGTACGAATATGTGACGCAACCGTTGTAACTCAAACGGACTGATACCGTTAGAAAGTCAATGAAATGTAGTTTTTGAAACTGTCTCTATTTCTTCAGCGCGCGCTAACGGCTAGGATTGGTCCCACAGTAAAAAATGACTTATTTATCTAAATTTTTAAATAAAGCGCTACCACAGCGCCCAGTGTAATCGCTGAGTTCCAGCAATCATGTCAAATTAAGAAGAATGTTATTTCTTGGAGTCCAATTGTCTCATTTATCACATTTATAAGGTCAAAGTCCAAAATCAGTTCAATTAAGTCCCACAGTCAATCGTTTCACTGTTAAAAGCGATGCAACCTAGTAATATCAGAAAAATATCGCTAAATACATGTTGGTACGAATATGTGACGCAACCGTTGTAACTCAAACGGACTGATACCGTTAGAAAGTCAATGAAATGTAGTTTTTGAAACTGTCTCTATTTCTTCAGCGCGCGCTAACGGCTAGGATTGGTCCCACAGTAAAAAATGACTTATTTATCTAAATTTTTAAATAAAGCGCTACCACAGCGCCCAGTGTAATCGCTGAGTTCCAGCAATCATGTCAAATTAAGAAGAATGTTATTTCTTGGAGTCCAATTGTCTCATTTATCGCATTTATAAGGTCAAAGTCCAAAATCAGTTCAATTAAGTCCCACAGTCAATCGTTTCACTGTTAAAAGCGATGCAACCTAGTAATATCAGAAAAATATCGCTAAATACATGTTGGTACGAATATGTGACGCAACCGTTGTAACTCAAACGGACTGATACCGTTAGAAAGTCAATGAAATGTAGTTTTTGAAACTGTCTCTATTTCTTAGCGCGCGCTAACGGCTAGGATTGGTCCCACAGTAAAAAATGACTTATTTATCTAAATTTTTAAATAAAGCGCTACCACAGCGCCCAGTGTAATCGCTGAGTTCCAGCAATCATGTCAAATTAAGAAGAATGTTATTTCTTGGAGTCCAATTGTCTCATTTATCACATTTATAAGGTCAAAGTCCAAAATCAGTTCAATTAAGTCCCACAGTCAATCGTTTCACTGTTAAAAGCGATGCAACCTAGTAATATCAGAAAAATATCGCTAAATACATGTTGGTACGAATATGTGACGCAACCGTTGTAACTCAAACGGACTGATACCGTTAGAAAGTCAATGAAATGTAGTTTTTGAAACTGTCTCTATTTCTTCAGCGCGCGCTAACGGCTAGGATTGGTCCCACAGTAAAAAATGACTTATTTATCTAAATTTTTAAATAAAGCGCTACCACAGCGCCCAGTGTAATCGCTGAGTTCCAGCAATCATGTCAAATTAAGAAGAATGTTATTTCTTGGAGTCCAATTGTCTCATTTATCACATTTATAAGGTCAAAGTCCAAAATCAGTTCAATTAAGTCCCACAGTCAATCGTTTCACTGTTAAAAGCGATGCAACCTAGTAATATCAGAAAAATATCGCTAAATACATGTTGGTACGAATATGTGACGCAACCGTTGTAACTCAAACGGACTGATACCGTTAGAAAGTCAATGAAATGTAGTTTTTGAAACTGTCTCTATTTCTTCAGCGCGCGCTAACGGCTAGGATTGGTCCCACAGTAAAAAATGACTTATTTATCTAAATTTTTAAATAAAGCGCTACCACAGCGCCCAGTGTAATCGCTGAGTTCCAGCAATCATGTCAAATTAAGAAGAATGTTATTTCTTGGAGTCCAATTGTCTCATTTATCACATTTATAAGGTCAAAGTCCAAAATCAGTTCAATTAAGTCCCACAGTCAATCGTTTCACTGTTAAAAGCGATGCAACCTAGTAATATCAGAAAAATATCGCTAAATACATGTTGGTACGAATATGTGACGCAACCGTTGTAACTCAAACGGACTGATACCGTTAGAAAGTCAATGAAATGTAGTTTTTGAAACTGTCTCTATTTCTTCAGCGCGCGCTAACGGCTAGGATTGGTCCCACAGTAAAAAATGACTTATTTATCTAAATTTTTAAATAAAGCGCTACCACAGCGCCCAGTGTAATCGCTGAGTTCCAGCAATCATGTCAAATTAAGAAGAATGTTATTTCTTGGAGTCCAATTGTCTCATTTATCACATTTATAAGGTCAAAGTCCAAAATCAGTTCAATTAAGTCCCACAGTCAATCGTTTCACTGTTAAAAGCGATGCAACCTAGTAATATCAGAAAAATATCGCTAAATACATGTTGGTACGAATATGTGACGCAACCGTTGTAACTCAAACGGACTGATACCGTTAGAAAGTCAATGAAATGTAGTTTTTGAAACTGTCTCTATTTCTTCAGCGCGCGCTAACGGCTAGGATTGGTCCCACAGTAAAAAATGACTTATTTATCTAAATTTTTAAATAAAGCGCTACCACAGCGCCCAGTGTAATCGCTGAGTTCCAGCAATCATGTCAAATTAAGAAGAATGTTATTTCTTGGAGTCCAATTGTCTCATTTATCACATTTATAAGGTCAAAGTCCAAAATCAGTTCAATTAAGTCCCACAGTCAATCGTTTCACTGTTAAAAGCGATGCAACCTAGTAATATCAGAAAAATATCGCTAAATACATGTTGGTACGAATATGTGACGCAACCGTTGTAACTCAAACGGACTGATACCGTTAGAAAGTCAATGAAATGTAGTTTTTGAAACTGTCTCTATTTCTTCAGCGCGCGCTAACGGCTAGGATTGGTCCCACAGTAAAAAATGACTTATTTATCTAAATTTTTAAATAAAGCGCTACCACAGCGCCCAGTGTAATCGCTGAGTTCCAGCAATCATGTCAAATTAAGAAGAATGTTATTTCTTGGAGTCCAATTGTCTCATTTATCACATTTATAAGGTCAAAGTCCAAAATCAGTTCAATTAAGTCCCACAGTCAATCGTTTCACTGTTAAAAGCGATGCAACCTAGTAATATCAGAAAAATATCGCTAAATACATGTTGGTACGAATATGTGACGCAACCGTTGTAACTCAAACGGATTGATACCGTTAGAAAGTCAATGAAATGTAGTTTTTGAAACTGTCTCTATTTCTTAGCGCGCGCGGCGCCACAGTAAAAAATGACTTATTTATCTAAATTTTTAAATAAAGCGCTACCACAGCGCCCAGTGTAATCGCTGAGTTCCAGCAATCATGTCAAATTAAGAAGAATGTTATTTCTTGGAGTCCAATTGTCTCATTTATCGCATTTATAAGGTCAAAGTCCAAAATCAGTTCAATTAAGTCCCACAGTCAATCGTTTCACTGTTAAAAGCGATGCAACCTAGTAATATCAGAAAAATATCGCTAAATACATGTTGGTACGAATATGTGACGCAACCGTTGTAACTCAAACGGACTGATACCGTTAGAAAGTCAATGAAATGTAGTTTTTGAAACTGTCTCTATTTCTTCAGCGCGCGCTAACGGCTAGGATTGGTCCCACAGTAAAAAATGACTTATTTATCTAAATTTTTAAATAAAGCGCTACCACAGCGCCCAGTGTAATCGCTGAGTTCCAGCAATCATGTCAAATTAAGAAGAATGTTATTTCTTGGAGTCCAATTGTCTCATTTATCACATTTATAAGGTCAAAGTCCAAAATCAGTTCAATTAAGTCCCACAGTCAATCGTTTCACTGTTAAAAGCGATGCAACCTAGTAATATCAGAAAAATATCGCTAAATACATGTTGGTACGAATATGTGACGCAACCGTTGTAACTCAAACGGACTGATACCGTTAGAAAGTCAATGAAATGTAGTTTTTGAAACTGTCTCTATTTCTTAGCGCGCTAACGGCTAGGATTGGTCCCACAGTAAAAAATGACTTATTTATCTAAATTTTTAAATAAAGCGCTACCACAGCGCCCAGTGTAATCGCTGAGTTCCAGCAATCATGTCAAATTAAGAAGAATGTTATTTCTTGGAGTCCAATTGTCTCATTTATCACATTTATAAGGTCAAAGTCCAAAATCAGTTCAATTAAGTCCCACAGTCAATCGTTTCACTGTTAAAAGCGATGCAACCTAGTAATATCAGAAAAATATCGCTAAATACATGTTGGTACGAATATGTGACGCAACCGTTGTAACTCAAACGGACTGATACCGTTAGAAAGTCAATGAAATGTAGTTTTTGAAACTGTCTCTATTTCTTCAGCGCGCGCTAACGGCTAGGATTGGTCCCACAGTAAAAAATGACTTATTTATCTAAATTTTTAAATAAAGCGCTACCACAGCGCCCAGTGTAATCGCTGAGTTCCAGCAATCATGTCAAATTAAGAAGAATGTTATTTCTTGGAGTCCAATTGTCTCATTTATCACATTTATAAGGTCAAAGTCCAAAATCAGTTCAATTAAGTCCCACAGTCAATCGTTTCACTGTTAAAAGCGATGCAACCTAGTAATATCAGAAAAATATCGCTAAATACATGTTGGTACGAATATGTGACGCAACCGTTGTAACTCAAACGGATTGATACCGTTAGAAAGTCAATGAAATGTAGTTTTTGAAACTGTCTCTATTTCTTCAGCGCGCGCTAACGGCTAGGATTGGTCCCACAGTAAAAAATGACTTATTTATCTAAATTTTTAAATAAAGCGCTACCACAGCGCCCAGTGTAATCGCTGAGTTCCAGCAATCATGTCAAATTAAGAAGAATGTTATTTCTTGGAGTCCAATTGTCTCATTTATCACATTTATAAGGTCAAAGTCCAAAATCAGTTCAATTAAGTCCCACAGTCAATCGTTTCACTGTTAAAAGCGATGCAACCTAGTAATATCAGAAAAATATCGCTAAATACATGTTGGTACGAATATGTGACGCAACCGTTGTAACTCAAACGGACTGATACCGTTAGAAAGTCAATGAAATGTAGTTTTTGAAACTGTCTCTATTTCTTCAGCGCGCGCTAACGGCTAGGATTGGTCCCACAGTAAAAAATGACTTATTTATCTAAATTTTTAAAAAAGCGCTACCACAGCGCCCAGTGTAATCGCTGAGTTCCAGCAATCATGTCAAATTAAGAAGAATGTTATTTCTTGGAGTCCAATTGTCTCATTTATCACATTTATAAGGTCAAAGTCCAAAATCAGTTCAATTAAGTCCCACAGTCAATCGTTTCACTGTTAAAAGCGATGCAACCTAGTAATATCAGAAAAATATCGCTAAATACATGTTGGTACGAATATGTGACGCAACCGTTGTAACTCAAACGGACTGATACCGTTAGAAAGTCAATGAAATGTAGTTTTTGAAACTGTCTCTATTTCTTCAGCGTGCGCTAACGGCTAGGATTGGTCCCACAGTAAAAAATGACTTATTTATCTAAATTTTTAAATAAAGCGCTACCACAGCGCCCAGTGTAATCGCTGAGTTCCAACAATCATGTCAAATTAAGAAGAATGTTATTTCTTGGAGTCCAATTGTCTCATTTATCACATTTATAAGGTCAAAGTCCAAAATCAGTTCAATTAAGTCCCACAGTCAATCGTTTCACTGTTAAAAGCGATGCAACCTAGTAATATCAGAAAAATATCGCTAAATACATGTTGGTACGAATATGTGACGCAACCGTTGTAACTCAAACGGACTGATACCGTTAGAAAGTCAATGAAATGTAGTTTTTGAAACTGTCTCTATTTCTTCAGCGCGCGCTAACGGCTAGGATTGGTCCCACAGTAAAAAATGACTTATTTATCTAAATTTTTAAATAAAGCGCTACCACAGCGCCCAGTGTAATCGCTGAGTTCCAGCAATCATGTCAAATTAAGAAGAATGTTATTTCTTGGAGTCCAATTGTCTCATTTATCACATTTATAAGGTCAAAGTCCAAAATCAGTTCAATTAAGTCCCACAGTCAATCGTTTCACTGTTAAAAGCGATGCAACCTAGTAATATCAGAAAAATATCGCTAAATACATGTTGGTACGAATATGTGACGCAACCGTTGTAACTCAAACGGATTGATACCGTTAGAAAGTCAATGAAATGTAGTTTTTGAAACTGTCTCTATTTCTTCAGCGCGCGCTAACGGCTAGGATTGGTCCCACAGTAAAAAATGACTTATTTATCTAAATTTTTAAATAAAGCGCTACCACAGCGCCCAGTGTAATCGCTGAGTTCCAGCAATCATGTCAAATTAAGAAGAATGTTATTTCTTGGAGTCCAATTGTCTCATTTATCACATTTATAAGGTCAAAGTCCAAAATCAGTTCAATTAAGTCCCACAGTCAATCGTTTCACTGTTAAAAGCGATGCAACCTAGTAATATCAGAAAAATATCGCTAAATACATGTTGGTACGAATATGTGACGCAACCGTTGTAACTCAAACGGCCTGATACCGTTAGAAAGTCAATGAAATGTAGTTTTTGAAACTGTCTCTATTTCTTCAGCGCGCTAACGCCAAGGATTGGTCCCGCAGTAAAAAATGACTTATTTATCTAAATTTTTTAATAAAGCGCTACCACAGCGCCTAGTGTAATTGCTGAGTTCCAGCAATCATGTCAAATTAAGAAGAATGTTATTTCTTGGAGTCCAATTGTCTCATTTATCACATTTATAAGGTCAAAGTCCAAAATCAGTTCAATTAAGTCCCACAGTCAATCGTTTCACTGTTAAAAGCGATGCAACCTAGTAATATCAGAAAAATATCGCTAAATACATGTTGGTACGAATATGTGACGCAACCGTTGTAACTCAAACGGACTGATACCGTTAGAAAGTCAATGAAATGTAGTTTTTGAAACTGTCTCTATTTCTTCAGCGCGCGCTAACGGCTAGGATTGGTCCCACAGTAAAAAATGACTTATTTATCTAAATTTTAAATAAAGCGCTACCACAGCGCCCAGTGTAATCGCTGAGTTCCAGCAATCATGTCAAATTAAGAAGAATGTTATTTCTTGGAGTCCAATTGTCTCATTTATCACATTTATAAGGTCAAAGTCCAAAATCAGTTCAATTAAGTCCCACAGTCAATCGTTTCACTGTTAAAAGCGATGCAACCTAGTAATATCAGAAAAATATCGCTAAATACATGTTGGTACGAATATGTGACGCAACCGTTGTAACTCAACGGACTGATACCCTTAGAAAGTCAATGAAATGTAGTTTTTGAAACTGTCTCTATTTCTTCAGCGCGCGCTAACGGCTAGGATTGGTCCCACAGTAAAAATGACTTATTTATCTAAATTTTTAAATAAAGCGCTACCACAGCGCCCAGTGTAATCGCTGAGTTCCAGCAATCATGTCAAATTAAGAAGAATGTTATTTCTTGGAGTCCAATTGTCTCATTTATCACATTTATAAGGTCAAAGTACAAAATCAGTTCAATTAAGTCCCACAGTCAATCGTTACACTGTTAAAAGCGATGCAACCTAGTAATATCAGAAAAATATCGCTAAATACATGTTGGTACGAATATGTGACGTAAAACTGTCTCTATTTCTTCAGCGCGCGCTAACGGCTAGGATTGGTCCCACAGTAAAAAATGACTTATTTATCTAAATTTTTAAATAAAGCGCTACCACAGCGCCCAGTGTAATCGCTGAGTTCCAGCAATCATGTCAAATTAAGAAGAATGTTATTTCTTGGAGTCCAATTGTCTCATTTATCACATTTATAAGGTCAAAGTCCAAAATCAGTTCAATTAAGTCCCACAGTCAATCGTTTCACTGTTAAAAGCGATGCAACCTAGTAATATCAGAAAAATATCGCTAAATACATGTTGGTACGAATATGTGACGCAACCGTTGTAACTCAAACGGATTGATACCGTTAGAAAGTCAATGAAATGTAGTTTTTGAAACTGTCTCTATTTCTTCAGCGCGCGCTAGGATTGGTCCCACAGTAAAAAATGACTTATTTATCTAAATTTTTAAATAAAGCGCTACCACAGCGCCCAGTGTAATTGCTGAGTTCCAGCAATCATGTCAAATTAAGAAGAATGTTATTTCTTGGAGTCCAATTGTCTCATTTATCACATTTATAAGGTCAAAGTCCAAAATCAGTTCAATTAAGTCCCACAGTCAATCGTTTCACTGTTAAAAGCGATGCAACCTAGTAATATCAGAAAAATATCGCTAAATACATGTTGGTACGAATATGTGACGCAACCGTTGTAACTCAAACGGACTGATACCGTTAGAAAGTCAATGAAATGTAGTTTTTGAAACTGTCTCTATTTCTTCAGCGCGCGCTAACGGCTAGGATTGGTCCCACAGTAAAAAATGACTTATTTATCTAAATTTTTAAATAAAGCGCTACCACAGCGCCCAGTGTAATCGCTGAGTTCCAGCAATCATGTCAAATTAAGAAGAATGTTATTTCTTGGAGTCCAATTGTCTCATTTATCACATTTATAAGGTCAAAGTCCAAAATCAGTTCAATTAAGTCCCACAGTCAATCGTTTCACTGTTAAAAGCGATGCAACCTAGTAATATCAGAAAAATATCGCTAAATACATGTTGGTACGAATATGTGACGCAACCGTTGTAACTCAAACGGATTGATACCGTTAGAAAGTCAATGAAATGTAGTTTTTGAAACTGTCTCTATTTCTTCAGCGCGCGCTAACGCTAGGATTGGTCCCACAGTAAAAAATGACTTATTTATCTAAATTTTTAAATAAAGCGCTACCACAGCGCCCAGTGTAATCGCTGAGTTCCAGCAATCATGTCAAATTAAGAAGAATGTTATTTCTTGGAGTCCAATTGTCTCATTTATCACATTTATAAGGTCAAAGTCCAAAATCAGTTCAATTAAGTCCCACAGTCAATCGTTTCACTGTTAAAAGCGATGCAACCTAGTAATATCAGAAAAATATCGCTAAATACATGTTGGTACGAATATGTGACGCAACCGTTGTAACTCAAACGGACTGATACCGTTAGAAAGTCAATGAAATGTAGTTTTTGAAACTGTCTCTATTTCTTCAGCGCGCGCTAACGGCTAGGATTGGTCCCACAGTAAAAAATGACTTATTTATCTAAATTTTTAAATAAAGCGCTACCACAGCGCCCAGTGTAATCGCTGAGTTCCAGCAATCATGTCAAATTAAGAAGAATGTTATTTCTTGGAGTCCAATTGTCTCATTTATCACATTTATAAGGTCAAAGTCCAAAATCAGTTCAATTAAGTCCCACAGTCAATCGTTTCACTGTTAAAAGCGATGCAACCTAGTAATATCAGAAAAATATCGCTAAATACATGTTGGTACGAATATGTGACGCAACCGTTGTAACTCAAACGGACTGATACCGTTAGAAAGTCAATGAAATGTAGTTTTTGAAACTGTCTCTATTTCTTCAGCGCGCGCTAACGGCTAGGATTGGTCCCACAGTAAAAAATGACTTATTTATCTAAATTTTTAAATAAAGCGCTACCACAGCGCCCAGTGTAATCGCTGAGTTCCAGCAATCATGTCAAATTAAGAAGAATGTTATTTCTTGGAGTCCAATTGTCTCATTTATCACATTTATAAGGTCAAAGTCCAAAATCAGTTCAATTAAGTCCCACAGTCAATCGTTTCACTGTTAAAAGCGATGCAACCTAGTAATATCAGAAAAATATCGCTAAATACATGTTGGTACGAATATGTGACGCAACCGTTGTAACTCAAACGGACTGATACCGTTAGAAAGTCAATGAAATGTAGTTTTTGAAACTGTCTCTATTTCTTCAGCGCGCGCTAACGGCTAGGATTGGTCCCACAGTAAAAAATGACTTATTTATAAATTTTTAAATAAAGCGCTACCACAGCGCCCAGTGTAATCGCTGAGTTCCAGCAATCATGTCAAATTAAGAAGAATGTTATTTCTTGGAGTCCAATTGTCTCATTTATCACATTTATAAGGTCAAAGTCCAAAATCAGTTCAATTAAGTCCCACAGTCAATCGTTTCACTGTTAAAAGCGATGCAACCTAGTAATATCAGAAAAATATCGCTAAATACATGTTGGTACGAATATGTGACGCAACCGTTGTAACTCAAACGGACTGATACCGTTAGAAAGTCAATGAAATGTAGTTTTTGAAACTGTCTCTATTTCTTCAGCGCGCGCTAACGGCTAGGATTGGTCCCACAGTAAAAAATGACTTATTTATCTAAATTTTTAAATAAAGCGCTACCACAGCGCCCAGTGTAATCGCTGAGTTCCAGCAATCATGTCAAATTAAGAAGAATGTTATTTCTTGGAGTCCAATTGTCTCATTTATCACATTTATAAGGTCAAAGTCCAAAATCAGTTCAATTAAGTCCCACAGTCAATCGTTTCACTGTTAAAAGCGATGCAACCTAGTAATATCAGAAAAATATCGCTAAATACATGTTGGTACGAATATGTGACGCAACCGTTGTAACTCAAACGGACTGATACCGTTAGAAAGTCAATGAAATGTAGTTTTTGAAACTGTCTCTATTTCTTCAGCGCGCGCTAACGGCTAGGATTGGTCCCACAGTAAAAAATGACTTATTTATCTAAATTTTTAAATAAAGCGCTACCACAGCGCCCAGTGTAATCGCTGAGTTCCAGCAATCATGTCAAATTAAGAAGAATGTTATTTCTTGGAGTCCAATTGTCTCATTTATCACATTTATAAGGTCAAAGTCCAAAATCAGTTCAATTAAGTCCCACAGTCAATCGTTTCACTGTTAAAAGCGATGCAACCTAGTAATATCAGAAAAATATCGCTAAATACATGTTGGTACGAATATGTGACGCAACCGTTGTAACTCAAACGGACTGATACCGTTAGAAAGTCAATGAAATGTAGTTTTTGAAACTGTCTCTATTTCTTCAGCGCGCGCTAACGGCTAGGATTGGTCCCACAGTAAAAAATGACTTATTTATCTAAATTTTTAAATAAAGCGCTACCACAGCGCCCAGTGTAATCGCTGAGTTCCAGCAATCATGTCAAATTAAGAAGAATGTTATTTCTTGGAGTCCAATTGTCTCATTTATCACATTTATAAGGTCAAAGTCCAAAATCAGTTCAATTAAGTCCCACAGTCAATCGTTTCACTGTTAAAAGCGATGCAACCTAGTAATATCAGAAAAATATCGCTAAATACATGTTGGTACGAATATGTGACGCAACCGTTGTAACTCAAACGGATTGATACCGTTAGAAAGTCAATGAAATGTAGTTTTTGAAACTGTCTCTATTTCTTCAGCGCGCGCTAACGGCTAGGATTGGTCCCACAGTAAAAAATGACTTATTTATCTAAATTTTTAAATAAAGCGCTACCACAGCGCCCAGTGTAATCGCTGAGTTCCAGCAATCATGTCAAATTAAGAAGAATGTTATTTTCTTGGAGTCCAATTTCTCATTTATCACATTTATAAGGTCAAAGTCCAAAATCAGTTCAATTAAGTCCCACAGTCAATCGTTTCACTGTTAAAAGCGATGCAACCTAGTAATATCAGAAAATATCGCTAATACATGTTGGTACGAATATGTGACGCAACCGTTGTAACTCAACGGACTGATACCTGTTAGAAGTCATGAAATGTAGTTTTTGAAACTGTCTCTATTTCTTCAGCGCCGCTAACGGCTAGGATTGGTCCCACAGTGAAAAATGACTTATTTATCTAAATTTTTAAATAAAGCGCTACCACAGCGCCCAGTGTAATTGCTGAGTTCAGCAATCATGTCAAATTAAGAAGAATGTTATTTCTTGGAGTCCAATTGTCTCATTTATACAATTTATAAGGTCAAAGTCCAAATCAGTTCAATTAAGTCCCACAGTCAATCGTTTCACTTGTTAAAAGCGATGCAACCTATAATATCAGAAAATATCGCTAAATACTTTGTACGAATATGTGACGAACCGTTGTAACTCAAACGGACTGATACGTTAGAAAGTCAATGAAAATTTAGTTTTTGAAACTGTCTCTATTTCTTCAGCGCGCGCTAACGGCTAGGATTGGTCCCACAGTAAAAAATGGACTATTCTTAATTTTTTAAATAAAGCGCTACCTCAGCGCCAGGTAATTGCTGAGTTCCAGCAATCATGTCAATAGAAGAATGTTATTTCTTGGAGTCCAATTGTCTCATTTATCACATTTATAAGGTTCAAAGTCCAAAATCAGTTCAATTAAGTCCCACAGTCAATCGTTTCACTGTTAAAAGCGATGCAACCTAGTAATATCA